>JARYZH020000862.1:0-57587 GCA_030021035.2 Notholithocarpus densiflorus
CTTTTTGGAAAAATTCTCATTTTAAAACAAAGGGAATTTTGGGAAAAGGAGTTTTGAAAAAGGGATTCTCTCTTGAAATTTTATGAAAAAAAGGTTTTTGAGGGGAAAACATAAAGAAAGAGCAATTTTTTTTTTATTTTTAAAAAAAATATTTTTATGCACTTTAGAAAACCATATCCAAGATTAAAATCAAAACTATTCAAGAAAAGGGATTATTTTAAGGAAATTGTTTCCATGTTTTAGAAAAGAAAAGAAAAGAAAAGTGATGGTTTTGGTCCTTTTGGAAGTAAAAATCCATGGTTTCTGTTTATTTATTAAAGAAGAGAGTTTTATTTTGACTTCTTAATATTTAATTTGAAAATGGCACTTATTGAAGTTTTAAAAATGCTCCATTGGAAGGCTTTTTATTCAAGGGTGAACTTAAAATGTTTTCATCTTTTGAAGACTTATTGAAAAGGGATGGTTATTGGAGTATTTTTTAACATTTTAACAACACATTTTTAAGAGGTTTGCTTGAATCAAACTTCTCATTGTCTAGTGATTTAGGGTGAGAAGGAAACAAGGGAAATAAATAGGGCTTAATGTAAAGACATAAAGCAATAAAGGAATGTAAATATATATATATATATATATATATATCTGTGTGTGTGTGTGTGTGTGTGTGTGGAATTTAAAAGCAATACATGAATTTAAAGACATAAAGTAAATGAAATCTTCCTTGAATAGAGTTTGGCTTACCTTTAGTACTTTTTTGACTAAATATGTCATTTTGTTTTAAATATACAATGGCAAGTGGTAGTGGGTTTTAATCTCCACCTTTTATTTAGTTAGTGGATGATGTGGCAGTTTCTCATTAAAACAAAAAGCGATTCCAGTTAAAAAAGTACTAGAGATAAGCCAAACCCCCTTGAATAAATCTTTACACCCATGGAAAATCAAATATGGTGGTGCATAAGGATAGACCTCCACTCATTATATTGATTTTGGTGTTAGAGATTAGTCTAAGAAGACCTAACTTTGCTAAATCTTTAAAATCATAGTCAAATCAAAATGGTGGTGCGCAAGGACTAACCTCCACTCACCATGTTAGTTTAGGATATGAAGATTTACCAAGGTGTGAGGTTGATTTTTCCTTTAAATCCATTAGATTTAGTATGTCTATGTGCAAAAGAAGGTGAATACATTCACACATAGCATATACTCATGTCAAGTATAAAGGAAAACGCAACTATAAAAAAGGAATCCGTTCCTAAAAGATATAGCTCCCTTTGTTCCGCGTGACATTGTGTAATTTTTTTTCAATTTCATTCAATAAAATAGGCCTCTGGGTTTGGATTCTCAAAAAGGAAAAAAAAAACTATAAAAAAGGAAAACAACAGTAATAATTTAAATGAAATAAATTTAAAGTGCATAAATAAATTAACATAAATGTAGAAAGATTGAAAAATAAATGACATAATGTAAAGAGTATAAAAGTAAATGACATAATGTAAAGAGCAAGAATTTAAATTACTTAAATTTAAAGAACATAAAAGTAAATGACAAAAATATAAAAAGCAGGAATTTAAAAGACTTAAATGTAAAGAGCATAAATGTAAAGAACAATTTAAATGAACATAAAGTAAAAGGGTATAAGAAAAGAGATTAAATTCTGTAAAGATGTGGTGTAAAACTTATGTTTCACCCCTCCAATCCTAACATGCCACATCATCTTATCACATATTTAAGAATAAGCATAATCACATCCAATTAATTCTAATACCCATATATAAATCCAACCAAATTAGGAGTTTATTGAGATGTTATTAGGTGTGTTAGAATGTATTGAATTTTAAGTAAAATGCTGCTGTGACAGTCACTTATTGGATGGTGTAAAACGTGGGTTTTACATCCCATCCTTACCAAATTTGGACTTATAAGAAAAATGAAGAAATTTATAGATTTAGAGAGTATTTACAACATAAAAATTAAAGGGAGATGGAGCTAGAGCAGTAGCTACACTACCTTAGCTCTAAGAATAACTTTGGAGGCTCACCTATGGGTTCTGGAGGGTGGAAAATGAGAGTAAAGGGGGCTGGAATTTCTGTATTTCAAGACTAGTATAGAAATAGAATTGAGAGAAAATAAATCTAGAGAGAATCCTAGAGAGGTTGGATAAGGAGGGGAATATTTGTACTTTTTTCTTCATGATTTTTCCAAGGGAATAGGGTGTATCTATACAAAAAAATGAGGGTAGTGAAATCCCCATGAGGGGTGCCCCCACCAGGGCAGGAGGCTCCCTATGAGGGATCTTGTTGCCATCTCATATTTTTCTAGATGCTTATCCACTCTTCCATTTTCAGTTTTCTGATTTTCCTTCTTTTTTGACACTATCTTTGAGCTATTTTCTGGAGTTCTTCAAGAGCTTGGAATTCTTCAAACATGATATTTATGGGAAGTTCTGAATGTCTAGTTTTCATAAGTTCAAGCATCATGTAATTTTGAGCCACGGTTGTCAAGATATTGCACTTGGAAGTGAGGTGACGCATTGTAGAAATCTGTGTTGCACTTTTCTTGAAAAATTAATTCCTTCTAATCCGAAGGGGATATCGATCATAATTCAATGTAGTCTAAGCCGTTCACATTTGTTGTGGTTGGACTCGTACTGTCTATTTCGCAAAAATGCCCAAAAACAGCTCTTTTACCTGAAAAATAATGAAATAATATTTTTAATTAGGATTTTTATGTTTTCTTGATATTTCATTCGTTTCAACTTCGATTTTGGCCTATGAATTATCTTTTTGAAGAGAATTTTAGGATATTTAATATGAAAAAAATTTATCTCGATTGGACGGTCATATTGTTTGGTTAACTTTTTGACAAATCACAGTTAAGGTTAGTCAATGTTGATCAAACTTAGCCAAAAATGGTAAATTTGGGATTTTGAACCCTTCGGTTATTAAAATGGTTTTATCCAAGACTTGATTGAGATAAAAAGACTTTTTTTTTTCCATGTAATTCCTTATTTTCTTATATTTAAAGACATAATTTTTGCTTTTTAGGGTTTAAGCTGATATTTTGCATGCTAATTGAGATCGAACAAAATACGGTATCACCATATAGAATAATGGCTACCTTAAACTTTGTTCTTATTTGGATATTTAGGGAAATCTAGTTTATCATGATTTAGGTAATTTTTTGGCTAAACTTATTTGTTTTTGTCAATCTATGAGGAAACACCCTTCGAGAATTTGCTAAATCTAAGGATTTGGTCCGTCAACATTAAGGTCAAATTGCTTTTTCATGGTGTAGAAAGCTAGTTGATGATTTTGGGCAAATATAGCATATCAATTAGGTTTTTTATTTTTTGGGTGTGTTTATGATTGTGGACACCAAATTGTTTTTGGTAGAGAGAATTTTCACTGATCCACTGGCCTCCCAAAAATGCCTTTTTCTTGAGAGTATTTTGACATTGGTGACCTGTGATCATGTATGTGCATTTGTGGCACTAGGGTGATGTGTGTGAGTGAGTATCTTTACTTATTAATTTTTAGGAATCACCATTAACTATTAGATTTTAAGGTGTGATTGCTCACTACCCATTGTCTAATTCATTTTAATTACCCCGTTAACCATGAGCCATCCTAGCTAATAAGGTAGGATAAAGTTTCGAACCAAAAACTCTTAAATTCGAAAGCTCGGTTATGTGTGTGGAAGGTGTTAAGCACCCCACAACGTTTATCTAAAGGATAATTCTTCATTTTGATTATAATCTCTACAACTCACATTGTGGAAAATAACTATGAAACTTGGCATTTGTTTTTGAAAAAAGATTTTTGTACAAAAAAAAAAAAATATTTATATATATATAACGTGTGATATTATTTACATAGAATATATACAAGCAACATGTGAGGATACTTTTAAATATTCATGTGGATATTATCTACTATGTTGCAAAGATATATATACATAGCTAACACGTGAATATTACGTAGCAAATATAGAATATGGTAAATTCAAAGGACTTAGAGTGTAATTGTGTTACATTTCTCCTTTAAAAGTAGTTTAAAGCAATATTTATTCTTCAAGAATCATTCTCATGTTAAAACAACATCAACCCAAAATAATTAGTTTAGGAAAGGTAAAAAATGTTGACTTGATTGGATGCTGTTAGTTCAATTGATGTGAACTATGGAGAAGTTGCACTCTCTCAAAAATCATTTTTGAAAAAGAATTGTTTAAGAACATGTTTGAGAATTTTTAAGAATTATTTGTTCTTTGATTTCTTCTGTTTTGTTTAGTTTATATGCATCCCTTAGCTTCTGTTTAAGATAGTTTTTACATATTTAGGTTAGTAGTTAATAAAATAACATGTTTTATAGCTTTGTTAGTTCAATTACATTATTAGCGTTTGAATGCTTAGTTGAACACATGAACATGCATAAGAACAATATCATGCATTTGATGAATATGTGTAGTGGTGATGATGCAGTGAGGTAAGTAAGGTAAGTACATGCATTACAATATGAACATGCATATATGATATGAGAAGAATGTGGTGAACATGTGATGAATATGCAATGGTATGATGAACATGAATGGTTGATGATGCTTACTGCCCTTGGATGATATGAGATGTTTGTTGTCTTGTTATCATGTTTTGCTACCCATGTGATGATGATGCTAGTTTATATTCTAGCATGATGTAGTATGATGATATGTGTTATACCATGAGATGGAGTATGAGATACCATACTTAGATGAATGTTAGGATACATGTTTAGATGAGATGATGATGTCATGTTTGGGTGATATGATGAAAGCTGCGATGTGATATGCCATGCCTAGATGGATGCTAGCGTGTATGATTAGATATATGTTAGGATAAAACTAGCGTGTGTGTGCGCGCGTGCGTGATAGGATAGCCTAATAGAGGACCCTTTGATAGAATTAGGATATAAAACACAATGAGTAGAGGCCGACCCACAGGTCGGGCAAAGTCGGGTGCTTAACACCTTCCCATCTCTATACCTTAACTCTGAACACAGACTCTAAATAGATCAAGCCATATTTTCAAGGGCACAAATATGCTTCCTAAACCTAATCTAGTGGAGACCCCATAAACCCTCCGCCTCTAGTCCACTCGGCTAAGACTTATTTCCTAGAGCATGGTAACCATGCGCAGCAAAAGGGAGTCAAACTGCCCACTGGGCAGGCACTGGCGCCACAATGACCAAGCGCGTAAATCAAGGTATAAACCTTCACACATACACAATCAAGGTATAAAAGAATATACATAATCATCCAAGCACCAAATATTGCATACCCACTAAATACGTAAACACGCCAATACATATTTCAAATGAATCAATACAATACATGCCTAATCTAGAGAGCCAAGATTAATCTTATGCTTAAATCATCATATACATATTCAAAATCACATAAATAGGCTTTAGAAAATGTAGATCTAGAAAATACCCAAAGAGGAATCCATGATAGTGCATATATTTGCATATGTAAGCACATAGTCATATATGGAAGCATAGAAATAAAAGAAAATCATGTGATTAGTACACTAGTTTTTATATGGAAATAATATACTAATCCCAGTAATCATGTAGAAAACCATATATAAAACATGCTACTCATAAAGCAAAACACGACATCTATTTGATTAAATGAAATCCTAGACTGATAAAGTAATAAAATGGGTAATAGGCTGACTTAAGGGCTAGTTAAGAGGTGAATGAAGGCTTAAATTGATGGAAAATATGAGAGTGCGCAGCGGAAAAAATAACATTAACGGATCTACTTCATTCACAATTGATAACATGCACTATGTAAATTTCAGAATTCAAGAATAAGAGAGTGTATCTTGGTGCAGTGAATTTCAAAAACAAAGATTGTAAGCACTTGGGAATACTTCTAATCTTCACTCTAATTCCACTAACGCCCAAGATGTGTAGTCTCTCAATCAGTTATATGGAATGTTCAAGAGAGAGTTCAAAAGTGTCCAACACTCAAATACACCATTTCATGTAAAAAGTTCTCTTCAAAATTCTGTATGTTTCTCTCCTTATAACTGATTATCTAATTGGGCTAGCCTTTTTGGCCTTTCCAATTGGGCTCTAGTATGTGGCTTGGAGTGAGACCAAAAGGGACCAATAAGATACTAGCTCCAATGGGCCTTGGGCTTTTCTGTCAACTCTTGACAAGTCTAAAGTTACCATTAACTATATTTAATACCACTATATAAATATAGTTGCACTCTAGGCCTTATCTATAAATTATATCCCAAGACTTTATTGTACATGCAACCCCTTCATAAAATATTCGTAGTAATACAAAGTCATAAATGTAGACTGTCACTTTGTAAATTACTACATCTTAATCCTTGAGTACCTGGTTTAATCCTTTTAAGTTATTCACCATATATTTATGAAATCCAATTTCATAAATATATACTTTAGTCTTACTAAAGTGGTTAGGCCTAACTTTCTGAATAACAAACCTATTAAACTTATCTCAAGGGAATATTTTGTATCTTCGTTAAGAGACTATGAATTCCATCTTGAGAATATATGTTCCATCAACACTAAATGTGGCTGCCCAACATACTGAGGTTTTGACCGTTACTTTAGATCTTACTCCTGATATATCAAAGCAACCTACACTTCATGATCGGGTCCGTTATCCTCTCAGGATTAAGAGTTCATGTAAATACAAGTCGTGAGATTTATTATTCATTTGACAGTCGTTAGGAGAATAATAAATCTCACAGCGGTCTAGTTCAATATGTCTTAACTCTTAAAACATATCAACATATCAACTAGAAGTCTCCACTTCCATGATCAAGACAAATCATCGTAATTGATATGTTATAGTCTTCGCAGATGAAACGCCCAATTTCATCACCGACTACGAACTGCAATTCTGAGTTTACAAAGAACTTGTGATTTATATCTTCTGTAACTAAATTACATAAATCACATACTATGCATCTCATGGACTATATGATAATGTTCGAATATTCATGTTACTATTATTTCAGATAATAATAAAACAACTTTATTAAACACAATATTAAGTCACACATAATGTCATACTTAATATTATACATAGTATCATACAATAGGATTTAAGGGCACTTATCCTAACATAAATGTGTGCTGCAATTTTTAGGGAAAAAAAAATATTTTTGTAGTCTAGCTTAAGTTGGAAATGATGAGAGGTATTAGTAGTTGATGATGAAATGGACGAGGGAGGGGTGAATATTTAAAGTGGGATGGGGTGGGATTTACAATTTGTTTGGTTGAGGTGAAAAAAAGAGGGAGACAAATGTGGGGAGAAAACTCATTTTCTCTTGTTTAGTTGGGATTGAAAATTAAAGAGAAAATTGGTGGTTTCGGGTATTTTCCACCCGGGCCCACCAAATTACAATCTCTCTAAATCAAAGAGAAAATAGGGAGATAAAATGAGTCTTCAACCATAATTACCTAACTACCCTTCCCTTCACTATTGGAGCTAAAGTGTAACTACTAACTACCCATGAGTGTTGTTTCGATCAAGCTGCAACATCAATGCTGTTGTCTTCATCAAGTTGGGTCATTTTAGGCATCAAAACATACATCATTGTTGAGTGATGTTGCATTGCAATTAACGTTCATCAAAGCTTGTTTTTGTTTTTGGTACTGCAGTCAAGCTCGTTTACTAAGGTTTTTTGGCTAAATTTCTTGAGGGAAAAAGAAAATATAACAAAGGGAATAATGGGGGTAAGAGGTGTAACAAGGAAAAAGGTATGCATGTGGACCTTTTCCCATATTCACACGTATATGGCAGCATATGAAGGCCTAATGCTTTCCCTTTATATATATAAATATATATATATATATATATATTATTTTCCATTTTTATATATGCTGTGAAAATATATTTAGAACTGTTTGTTTTATGTAATAATTTTGTTACTCTTGATATATTAATTCATGTAGTTATTTGATAATAAGTATTTTTTTTACAAAATAATTTAAAAATAATTCTTAACAACTATTAATAAAATTAGTTCTAGGGACATAGCAGTGAATTTACACAAATTATATTTTCTATCCTCTCATTTTTCTTCCTAATCAAATAAAAGATCCATCCCTTGACTTTTTCACCCAACCAAACAATATGAGGGAAAACTAAAATTTGATCTATCCCTCTACTTTTCTATCCTCCCACTTCTTCAACTCTCCAACCAAACAAACCCTTTGTTGATTTTTTGCTTTCTTGTTATTGTTAGAAAGTTTTGGAAATATAATTTCTAGAGGTTTTGTCCTTGTTCAAATTGGAGCTATGATCACGAAAATATTCCAGCCAAAAGCAAAATGCAGCACAAAAATTTGCAAAGATAATGTTTTGTCTATGTATGTCATATTTTTCAATCCGGAGATGATATTGTATAGCCATTTAATTTTTTGTGAGGTAGATAATTTATCATACTTCAAGAAAATTCTGGTTTTTTGAATCAATAATGGTTAATGTAAGGACTAGATTTGGATCCCTCGCCCAAACAGTGGATGGACTCAGGCCCAACAAGCCCAAAACAATGAATTTATAGAGAGTGGGTTGGAAAACTGGGCTAAAATGAGTTGTATGACAAATAAGGTAGATTCAAATGACAAGAACGGAAAGATAGATTGATTTCAACTAAAGAAAATCGTCCTCGGCACGGTCCGAGGAGATCAGTTCTTGTGTATTCTCTTAAGTTTGATTACAAGTTTGTTTTTTGATTGCTACAGTGTTTTTCTCTAGATTTCTCGATCCCCTTCTTCATGGAGAGTCCTTTTCATTATATAGTTCTCTTTAGACGATCTTGGCCCTGCACTTGTTGATCATCCAAGCTAATACTTGAGTGCTTGTCCCATCGGACACCCTCCCAGGCCCTTTGTGCGTTGGGGTAGCTAATGCAGCACTGTTCAAGGGTCTTTTCCACATTAATACGGCCAGGGAGTTAGGTGTAGAGCATTTAATGTGGTGGTAGCAGCTTTTTCCTTAGATATTTTAGGACTCCCCCCTGTCCTGCGTTCCTGTAATGTATATCCGTATCAACATATCTTTCCTAGATTGCTCCCCTGGACGGTAGACCGACTCTTCTGACTTCGGCTTCGATTAATCGAGGAGGTATTCATCCTCGGCCTATTCTCCTGGGCCCCCATAACCAAAGCTGACTTCTCCAATTACTAATTCGGACTCTCCTGACAACGTTTACTCCTTCTCGGGCAACATTACGTACTTGGATTGGGCTCTAGGCCCAGTGTATACATAGATAGTGAGCTCACGGGCCCAATATCCCTACAATAGCCCCTCGGGATTCTTCTTTCTGGCTCCTCGGGAAGAAATGAGAATTTCGATATCACTGTAGTTGCTTTGAGCCCATCGCATCCCACTTCTGCCTATGAAGACGCCTTTTTAACTGCCCAAGGCATGCTCCTGCTGCTGCGGCATTCGAGACGCGTCTTCATTAAATTCTTACGGCTCCCTGTCCCCCATGTTCTACGGCGTGATGCGAATCCAACAGCAGAGGATTTCGCTGGGAACCGAGCGGGAATTTTCCCGCTCCTAGCTCTCTCCTTGGTATAAATACCCCTCAAATCAATCACTCACCTTATCTTAGCATTCATTCCATTTTAGCGCACATACTTTGAACTTATAAGTTTTTCCAACTCATCTGTCCCCTTACAAATACCAAGAGCTTGTCCGAGGAGAGTTCTTTTTTTTTTTTTTTTTTTTCCTGTAAGTCTTCACGAATCTTTTTACTCTGTCTTTCCATATATTTTTCTTTTCTCCGTACTTTTCTTCTCCACGAGTCCATTTTCTCCTCTTAATCTTTTAAGTTTTCCCAAACCTTTCTAGAAATGGGTAGATTTAAGAGTTTAGTAGACTCCGAGGAGGGAATAGAGAATTATAGGGCTCGGTAGAGGATCCCTCCAGGAGTAGGCATTAGGTACTGTAAAAAGGGTCAATGGCACAAAGACAGGCAAGAGGGAGATGTAGTAATCCCGATGATTGCGTTCATAGAATGAGGGATGACAATCCCTATGGGTACTGTTACCAGGGGCTACCTTAGGGCCCACAGGTTAGCTCCCACCCAGTGTGTACCCAACATGTTCAAGATCTTAGGTTGTGTAGATGCCCTCAATGAAAGAATGGGCTTAGGGTTGACCCACCACGATGTCAACTGGATCTACAATCTCCACCACCTCACGGGGCAGGGGTATTACCTTAAGTCTAGGTACCCTGAGGTCAGGCTCATCCAATGCCTCCCCGACTCCAGAAAAGACTTAAACAAAGACTTCCTAATTATATCAGGGGAATGACATGATGGCCTTCCCTGCTCGACGAGAGAAGGGAAACCAGGTGGGGTCTTAGGTCTAGGTTTAAGTACTTGTATATAAATTTACCTTTGATTAATTATATTTTTTGCTAACAATACCTTTTTGTTTTTCTCTGTGGCTTTGTAGATAAGAACGCCGCCGTGCCCAACTTTAGTCTCGTGAACTAACCTAATTTGGACAAAATATTGAAGGCTGAAGTGTTTGTTCATATCGACGGTCAACTCAGGGCGGCCCATTTGATCTTGGACTACATCCCTGTCTCCAAGAGTTTCTTGGCGCCAAAGTGTGTCATCAAAGCCAAAGATCCTCGGCTACACCAGATCAGCGTAGCAGCTCCAAGCTTTCTGCTCCCCGGCCCTATTCCAAAAGGCACACTCACCACTAATCCTATACCCAAGGGCATACCAAAGGTAGTCTCGCCACTACCACAAACAACCGGAGTAGCCACTTCTTCCCACCTGGCTAGCACAGAAGAGGAAGAAGTAATTGAGGTACCTGACTCCGAGGACGAATTTGAAGTCTTCAATTGAGCTTGGTCCCCAGAAACTTCAACTTTTGATCTCGGCCCTCCATTCAATCCAATAACAGATGAGATGGGGATCCAGCGCAAGCAAAGGTCCAGTCTCCAGGAATTGTTGGAGTCCCAACCGGGTAGGGACGCACCGGGGAAAGCCGTACAGACTAAGCCTCCTACTCTCCCACCTGCCCTGTCTCTCCAGCTTGGACTTGCCGACCTGAAAAGGAAGAGGGAGCCTAAAGGCAAGGAGGCGGTGGAAGTTGGAAAAACCTACCCCTCTTAAGAGGATGAGGCCTAAGAGCGGCCAAACAAGCTAAAATGGGGCAAAGAGGGCTGAAAAGAGGAGTAAACCTCAGGATGCGCCCCCAGCCTGGCTCCCTGCCCCAATGCTGAATGGGGCACCTCTGCTAGCCAGTGCCTCCATAAGGGACTTCTAAGAAGGGACGGCTGGATACGTGGCCGACGTAGTAGAGCAGGCTCTTCTGCTCCCCGGAGATATGGCTGAGCTTCGTTCCATGAGGAGGCACGAGGTCTTCCTCAGCTTGAAGAGGTATCTAGCCATGGTATGTTCTCTACTTGACCCTTTTCTCTTTTTTTTTTTTTTTCTTTTTTTTTGTTTTTTTTTTTTTTTTTTCTAATCCATGTTTTCTTCCTCGGCAGGCTGTTCAAGCCTCCTTCCAGGTGGAGGAGATGACCAACTACTGCCACAGGCAGATGAAGGAGAAGGAGGGAAGGTGCAATGTCGTTGTGGAGGCCTTCAATGTGGCTGAGAGGAGCATTCAAGAGCTCAAGAAAAAACTAATAAAGGAGGAGAGAGAGAGAGAAAAAGTGCTGCAGTTGCTCTTGACAACGTTGAGAAGTAAGTTGAGGGCTAAAGGATTCTCCTTCGTAATGCAGAGGATCAGCTGGCCGCCTCCAGAATTCTTATCAATGCCCTTAAAAAGAAATTGGAGGAGGTTGAGAAGGTAAGGGAATCGGCTGAGAAGGCTCGAGATCAAGCCGAGCAAGATGGGTATGACTTGGGAGTGGCAGAGACTGAAGAAGCCCTTAGGGCTGAGGTCTCAAGGGTGTGCAGGACCTACTGCTCCCAAGTATGGAATGAAGCCCTCAATTAAGCTGGGGTTGAGGCTTCATTTGTACTTAGGAGGGCAGAGAACGTGTACTACCCCCTGCCATTCGAGAGTCTGTTCCCTCTGGCTCGAGGGCCGATACCACCTCCGAGGTGACAGAAGTGGGCAAGGACAGTTTGGCGAGTGTTCCAACTTCTTCTGACAAACCCGCCGAGGAGGCTGAGCACCCTGGGGTCACAGAAAAAAAAAAAAGAATGCTAACCAGGGAGTGGCACCTGATGCCATAAAGCCTTCAACTATCACCCAGGACTTTCTTGTCGAGAAAAAAACTCCTAAAAAGATGAAGATCGTCCTGGCCACCCTTCCTCTGCCTGCTAAGATTGACCCTGCCAGTAAGGGCCCCGAGGCCCCAGAAGCAGCATCCTCCCAGCCAAATAAAGTCCCTCCCAAGGAAAAGCTTGTAATAAAAAACAAATAGATCTTAGTTTAGTTTTCCTTTTTTCTTTTATGTTTTTCTGTTCCTTTGTTTTGGTTTTCAAGGATTGTGATCAAGTTGGCCTTTTTGTACTCAGATTGCCTTGCTTTAAGGTTTTACTTAATGAAAGTTGTGTATATTCTCTTTCTTCATATGATTCTCATATTGGTGTTTGATATAATTCTTATCTTGTTTAACACTTAGCTAATATGGAAGTTAGATACAACTCCATCCATGTACACAAATGGCAAGACACCAATTAATGCCAAACCTCATTTAAATTTCTTCCCATCACTAAGTTAAAATATCTGGATACAACAATCAGACCTAAAACAGATCATGGATATACTTTTAAATGCTTTAAGTGATGCTTACAAGCATGCAACTGACCATGTCACTTTAATGAAGATTCATATTATTCAGTAAGGCTGATCCTATTAGACACTTAAGTAACCAATAGGAAGTGTTAACATACTCAATAGGATCCAAATGTAATGTAGGTTCTGTTTGACATTTTTGTGAATAGTTTGAAATGTCAATTTACCCAAAGTATGTGGTCCAAGGATCCAGGCATGACCAATGTTTTGTTTGGTACTTAGAAAAGTAATAGGAAGCATTAATTTACCCAAAGTATGTGATCTAAGGATTCAAGCATAGCTAAGGCTCTATTTAATACTTAGAACAATGATTAAAAGATATTAATTTACCCAAGGTATGTGGTCCGAGGAGCCAAGCATGACCAAGATTCTGTTTGATACTTAGATAGATGTCAGGGAGTATTAGTTTACCCAAAGCATGTGGTCCGAGGAGCCAGGCATGGCTAAGGTTCTGCTTAATACTTAGAACAATGATTAAAAGATATCAATTTACCCAAGGTATGCGGTCTGAGGAGGCAGGTATGACCAAGGTTCTGTTTGATACTTAGATAGATGTCAAAGAGTATTAGTTTACCCGAAGCATGTGATCCGAGGAGCCAGAAATAACTAAGGTTCTGTCTAATACTTAGAACAATAATTAAAAGATATCAATTTACCCAAGGCATGTGGTTCGAGGAGCCAGGCATGACCAAGGTTCTGTTTAATACTTAGATAGATGTTAGGGAGTATTAGTTTACCCGAAGCATGTGATCTGAGGAGCCAGACATAGCTAAGGTTCTGTCTAATACTTAGAACAATGATTAAAAGATATCAATTTACCCAAGGTATGTGGTCCGAGGAGCTAGGCATGACCAATGTTCTGTTTGATACTTAGATAGATGTTAGGGAGTATTAGTTTACCTGAAGCATGTGGTCCGAGGAGCCAGGCATAGCTAAGGTTCTATCTAATACTTAGAACAATGATATGGAGCTCAACAAATAATGTAATAGACAAGAACGTGACAAGAAAGACTTTCATTAATAATAATACATTTTCAGGTTATTTACATTCCAGGGACGTAGTACAACATTCTCATCTAGGTCTTCAAGATGATATGCACCTATTCCAGCCACCGAAGTGATGCGATATGGCCCTTGCTAGTTGGGCCCCAACTTTCCCCAAGCTGGGTTCTTTGCAGTACCCAAAACCTTTCTTAACACCAAGTCTCTAGGCGCTAGCGGTCTTAGCTTCACGTTAGCATCGTACCCTTGTTTGAGCTTGTGCTAATAATAGGCTAACTGGACCATGGCATTTTCTCTTCGCTCTTCAATTAAGTCGAGACTCTTTCATAATAGCTCATCATTGTTGCTCGGAGTGAAAGAACTCGTTCTTAGTGTTGGGAATCCAGTCTCCAGAGGAATAACAGCCTTGGCTCCATAAGTCATTGAAAAGGGGGTCTCCCTAGTGGACCTACGGGTTGTAGTCCGGTATGTCCAAAGGACGTGTGGCAATTCTTTTACCTATTTTCCCTTTGCGTCGTCTAGCCTCTTTTTAAGCCCACTCACTATGACCTTATTGACAGCTTCAGCCTGTCCATTCCCCTGGGGATATGCCGGGGTGGAATATCTTTTCGTCAGCAATATCTCCTGAAAGCTTTGCTATCAAACTGAAGTCTATTGTCTGAGATGAGGGTGCGTGGGATTTCGAACCGAGTGACTATATTTTTCCAAATGAATCTCTTGGCATCCACGTCCCTAATATTCGTTAATGGTTCAGGTTCAACTCACTTGGTGAAGTAGTCTGTACTGACTAACAAATATCTCTTATTCCCGGCTGCCCTGGGGAAAGGACTTACGATGTCCAAGCCCCATTGGGCAAATGGCCAAAGGTTGGATAGAGGGTTAAGGACACCTCCTGGCTGGTGAATGTGTGGTGCAAATATTTGGCATTGGTCACACTTCTTTACATACTCTTGTGCTTCCTTCTGCATATTTAGCCATCAATAGCCTTGAGTGAGGGCCCTGTGAGACAAAGATCTGCTTCCTGTGTGGCTTCCACAAATCCCCTCATGTAATTCTACCAGGAGTAGCTCAACTGCTTCAGGGTGTATGCATAGCAGATATGGGCCAGAAAAAGATCTCTTATACAATTTTTTGTCCTCGGATAGCCAAAATCGAGGGGCCTTTCTTCGCACCTTGTCGGCCTCCGACTTATCCTTGGGTAGGACATCCTCTTTAAGGAATAATACTATGGAATCCATCCAGCTTAGTCCCACCCTAATCTGATGAATGTGAACCACATTTCTCCCTACTTCAGTAGGCTTATATAAGTCTTCCACAAGAATAACCCGAGGTAAACCCTGTGCTGAGGCGGTTGCCAGTGTGGCAAGAGAGTCGGCATGTGTATTTCTATTTCTAGGGATTTGTGATAAATTAAAAAATTCAAATGCTGACTGCAAGTGTCTAACCTGGTTCAAGTAATCCTGCATTCTGAGATCTCTGGCTTCCAACTCTCCCCAAACCTGGCCTACCACTAGCCTTGAATCAGAGAAGATCTCCACTACCTTTCCACCTATTTTCTAAACCATGGCCATCCCCACCAGCAGAGCTTCATACTCAGCTTCGTTGTTTGTGGCCGAGAAGCCTAATCTTAAGGATTTCTCAATTGTAATCTTCTTGGGAGATATCAGAACTAGCCTCACTCTAGATCCTCTATAGTTAGCTGCACCATCAACGTAGACCTTCTAGGACAAAGATTCTTGTAAGGAGATTACACTAACCGATTTTCCATCCATGTTTTGCTCCTCTAATCTCTCTTCTAATGGAGTTTTAGCAAACTCCGCCACCAGGTCGGCGAGGACTTGACCCTTGACAGAGGTGCGAGGCATTTACTTGATATCAAAAGCCCCTAGGATCGTACCCCACTTTGCAATTCTCCCTGTGTAGTCAGCACTCCGAAGTAGAGATCTGAGCGAGAGCTAGGTTAAGACAACAACCGTGTGCGATTGGAAATAGTGGGGGAGCTTACGTGTAGCATGCACCACTACCAGAATGGCCTTCTCAAGTGATAAGTAACGGACCTCGGCCTCATGTAGTGACTTGCTCACATAATAAACTGGCCTTTGTACACCACCATTAACCCATATCAGCACCAAGCTCATCGTGTAGGGGGCAACTACAACGTAGGCAAACAAAACCTCATCCACCTTGGGTCTAGACATAATGGGTGACCGAGAAAGATACTCTTTCAACTGCTGGAAAGCCAGGACACACTTTTCGTTCCATTCAAACCCCTTCCACTTGTTTAACAACTGAAAGAAAGGCCTATACCTGTTTACTGACCGAGAGATTAATCGGTTTAGAGTAGCGGTCATCCCTGTTAGCTTCTAGACCTCTTTGGGATTCCGAGGTGACTGTAAATTATTGATTGCCTTAATTTGGTCAGGGTTGACTTCAATTCCACGGTGTGTGATCATGTAGCCAAAGAACTTCCCTGACCTAACACCAAAAGAACACTTGGAAGCATTAAGTCGTAGTTTATGCCTCCTCAAGATTTCAAAGATGTTCCCGAGGTCATTAATGTGCTCAGATTCCGACTTGCTCTTAACCATCATGTCGTCTATGTAAATCTCAATGTTCTTCCCAAGTTGGGGCTCAAACATCCTGGTTATCATCCTCTGATAGGTAGATCCCGCGTTCTTTAGACCAAAGGACATTACCTTGTAGTGGTAATTCCCAGTGGGAGTCACAAAGGCTGTTTTCTCTTAGTCGTCCAAGGCTAACGGTATTTGATGGTATCCTTGAAAGGCATCCAAAAAGCTCATCCGAGGATGGCCTACAGTCGCGTCCATTAGCTGATTAATCCTAGGCATGGGGAAAGGGTCCTTTGGGCAGGCTTTGTTCAAGTCTGTGAAGTCTACACATACCCGCCACTTCCCATTCTTTTTCTTTACCACCACGGTATTGGTCAACTACTCAGGGTAGAAAACCTCCTTAATAGCCCCGGCCTACTTGAGTTTCATCACTTCGTCCTTGACAGCGTCGGAATGATCTTTGGATGAGTGCCGGGGAGGTTGCTTTTTGGGGGTGACAGATGGATTGACATTCAAATGATGGCAGATGAACCTCGGATCCACCCCTGGAGCTTTGTAAGCACTCCACGCGAATACATCGATGTTTCTCTTGAGAAATTCTATCAGCTCTTCCTTATCCTGAGGGGGTAGCTGAGCTCCAACCTGAAAAAACTTCTCCGGGTCATCCCCCACAACAATCCTCTCTAAATCCTCACACTTCGCCTCCTCGACCGGCCCATTGACAGGTAAGGCCGGGGTCTTTGATTGTTATGAGCACCCTTCAGCAGAGGCCGAGGATTCAACCCTAAGCTGATGCAAAATGGCGGCCACCAAGCATTGTCTAGCCATGAATTGACTCCCAACAAGCTCCTCGATCTGGTCCCCGGACGGATATTTCACCTTTAAATGCAGAGTGGAGGAAATGGCCCCCAGGACATGAAGCTAAGGTCTTCCCACGATGGCCGTGTAGGGAGAGTAGGCGTCTACCACAATGAAGTTCACCTACACCACTTCTGAACCTGCTTGTACGGGTAGTCTAATCTGACCCTTTAGGATGACAATCTTACCATCAAAACTTACCAAAGGTGAATCGTACGCTGTCAAATCTTCAGAATTCAAGTTCAACCCATTATATAAATCAGGATACATAATTTCTACACCACTGCCCTGGTCTACCATCACTCTCTTCACGTCATACCCTCCTATCCTGAACGTGATTACTAAGGCATCATCATGTGGTTATATGGTTCTAGCCTTGTCCTCATTCGAAAAGCTTAACGCCGGTCAAACCTCCATTCTAGTCCTCTTCGGCATAGGATTTACATCCTCGGCGAGCGGCCAAGTCATAGACATCACCTTAGAGGGTTGCGAGCCGGTTCTCCCAAGAGCGGCAAAGATGACGTTAATGGTGCCCAAAAGGGGCCTTAAAGAAGCGTTCCCCTGAGCCCCTGACCTTGATTAGTCTTCCTACCCGTTAGGCCGATACAGGAACTACTGTAACCTCTCCTCTCTGACCAGTTGCTCGAGATGATTCCATAGAGTTTTGCAGTCCTCGGTGGTATGCCCTCGCTCCTGGTGATATTGGCAATGGAGGCTCTGGTTGCGCCTCAAGGGGTCTCCTCCTATTTTGTTTGGCAATTTGAAGTATGGCTCGTTTTTTTATCTTCTCCAAGACTTGATGCATTGGTTCTCGAAACACAGCGTGAACCACCTGATTGCCTAGTAAAATCCCTCATGGGCCTGTTATTGTTGTAGCGGTTCGACCTGAAATCCCTCATCTCTTGGGGGATAACCTTACCCTTCCCCTTGCCATGTTGTTGGTCCTCCTCGACTCGTTTATACTTATCTATCCTATCTATGAGTTGCCGTACGTTGGTAGCGGGTTTTCCAGTCAAAGACTTTCTCAAGCCATGCTCAGCAGGTAGGCCGACTTTGAAAGTCCTGATGGCTACATCGTCAAAGTTGCCATCTATCTCATTGAACATCTCCTAGTATCTATTCGAATATGTTTTCAGGGTCTCCCCTTCTCTCAAGGACAGGGATAGCAAGGAATCTAAGGGCTGAGGAACCCTGTTGCACATAATAAAACGAGATCCAAATGCCTGAGTGAGTTCCTTAAAGGAATTAATGGAATTTGCTCCCAAGCCATTAAACCACCTCATGGCCACGGGCCCCAAACTGGAGGGGAACACCATGCACATCAAGGCTTCATTCCTAGAATGCACAACCATCTTCTGTTTGAAGTGGCTTACATGCTCCACAAGGTTTGTTCGACCATTGTACACGGTGAATGTGGGCTGGGTGAACTGCTGAGGAAGTCTCCCTCCCTCGATTCGGTGCGTGAAAGGAGATTTGGAAATCCGGTTGAGTGCTCGGCTTATCGCATCGTTTTCCAGGCCTTTGGAAGGTGAAGTCTTGTTTTTGCGCTTGCGGTGGTGTTCTTCTTCATACAAAAAAGATTCACTAGGAGGTGTTCTTGATTTGCGTCTGTAACTACCATCTTCTTCATCATTAGAGGAGAAGTCAGAGTTAGAAGGAGTTTTCCTTCGTCGTTCTTGGTGCAGCTTCTTTTTCAGACGATCAATCTTGCGCTGCATGCACTTTGTCTCTTCGTCATGAGAGAGATGGCTCTTACCCCGGGATCGGCTCCCACTAGTCTGGGTAGTATGCACACTCCCCTCCTGGTCCCTTCTACGTTCAAAGTTGACAAAATGATTTTTATGTTAGGACCCCATGGACTCTGCCTGGTGTGGACCTGACCCTACCATAGTTGCATGTCAGACTCACTATAACACCAGAATTTCCCATAGACGGCGCCAATTGTAAGGACCAGATTTGGATCCATCGCCTAAACGGTGGATGAATTTAGGCCCAACAAGGCCAAAACAATGAATTTATAGAGAATGGGTTGGAAAACTGGGCTAAAATGAGTTGGATGACAAATAAGGTAGATTCAAATGACAAGAACAGAAAGATAGATTGATTTCAACTAAAGAAAATCGTCCTCGGCACGGTCCGAGGAGACCAGTTCTTGTGTATTTCTCTTAAGTTTGATTACAAGTTTGTTTTCTGATTGCTACAGTGTTTCTCTCTAGATTTCTCGATCCCCTTCTTCATGGAGAGTCATTTCCATTATATAGTTCTCTTTAGATGATCTCGGCCCTGCACTTGTTGATCATCCAAGCCAATACTTAGTGCTTGTCCCATCGAACACCCTCTCAGGCTCTCTGTGCGTTGGGGTAGCCAATGCAGCACTATTCAGGAGTCTTCTCCACATTAATGTGGCCAGGGAGTTAGGTGTAGAGCATTTAATGTGGTGGTACCAACTTTCTCTTTAGATATTTTAGGACTCCCCCTTGTCTTGCATTCCTGTAATATATATCCATATCAACAGATCTTTCCTAGATTGCTCCCCTAGACGGCAGACCGACTCCTCTGACTTCGGCTTCGATTAGCCGAGGAGGTATTCATCCTCGGCCTATCCTCTCGGGCCCCCATGACCAAAGCTGACTTCTCCAATTACTAATTCAAACTCCCCTGACAACGTTTACTCCTCCTCGGGCAACATTATGTCCTCGGATTGGGCCCCAAGCCTAGTGTATACATAGATAGTGAGCTCACGGGCCCAATATCCCTACAGTTAAAATGAAACAATATTTTGCACAAAGACACTCGGGAAAAAAAAGAAGAAGGCTTTTGACTCGAAGAAAAGGACTGTGCAGTTTCCTCAAACCTTTTGAACTTACTTTACAGCCTTGCTGATCTCTATTTTGGTCTAGTAGGATGTCAATGGAAAGGTTATGATGTCTATTTTCTAAAGATGCATATTTTATTGGCCCAATCCTCTGATTTAGCAACTTGGAGGCTTTGGAAAATGACTTAAAAGTCATATTCATATATTAAGTTTCCACTTCTATATTTTTGGTAAATTCTTTTTATTCAAATGGAGTTATTTCCATCTACACATGCTAAATCAAAGTTTATCATGAGATTTTTTTTTTTTTTCCAAAAACTCCTGACTTAAGCCAATTGGTAGTCGTTTTATTATAATTTAACCGAGATTAAACTATAATAAAATGTTACGAAAAAGACTAAGGCTACGTTTGGCTAACGCGTTTTGTGTCCACGTCTGGCGCAAAACGCGTTTCAGCCTCTTTTTTTTTTTTTTTTTTTCTGCGCACGGGTTTAGGGGACAAACGGCTACTGTTCATTGAACAGTAGCCGTATTTTGTTGACTTTTCAGCTTCTTTTATCAGTTTTGTGGGTCCCGAAACAGTACACGGGACCCACAAATCTCACTTTTTAACAACTTTTTCATTAAAACTGGGTTCCACAGCACTATTCACATATTTAAAAATTATTTTGCTACAGTATTTTTCAGTTTTCAGTTTCAGTTTTCAGTTTTCAGCTGTATCCAAACGGACCCTAAGTCTTTTCATCAATGTTTTTGTAATATCTTATTGGTTTCAATTGTAATCTGGGCTCGTGAATTGTCATTTTAAAGGGAATTTCATGATCTTTAACATGAGAGAAAATTTACCACGATCGGACAATTGGAGTTTTGGTCAAATCTTGATTAAACCTCAATTAAGGTTGGTCAAACTTGGTCAAAATTAGTCAAATGGTAAGAAACGATGGATTGGGTTAAAATAAGATGGAATTTGGAAGTTGGGTAAGCTTTGGGATAATTTGATTGATGATTAGCTTGGTCAAAATTGTTCAAAATGTGGTAATTTTGGGATTTTGGGCTCTTAAACCATCAAAATAATTTATCCAACGTTCAATTGGGACAAATTAAATCATTTCATGTAATTCTTTATTTTTTGTGTGTCAAAATGTGATTTTTGGATTTCTAATGCTTAAATTGACATTTTGGCAAGCAAATTGAGGCCATAAAAAAAAAAAGACCGACAATGGCTAGCATTAGGCTAGCACATGAGCTTATAGACTTTGCAAGTGTTCCCAACTCACTTGAAAATTTTTATCTCTTAGCCTCTTAGGTCCATGGGTGATCCCAAAATAGGACCACTCTTTACTCATTTAAGGGAGAAACAAAACCATTTAGCCAATAAAACAAAAATACAAGAGCAACTAGAGCATACTACAACATCAAAAAATATAAAAATTCATATCATCCTACCACCCATTAGTTGTTTCTCTAGAACAAAGAGAAGAAGTGAAACTCTGTTTATTATCCACGACCCATCAATTACTTCACCTCTCAAATACCTTTCAAACAATGAAGATATTGGAATGACAAAGTTAATTCTATTTGTCTAGTACAAGTTGATCAAATTGTGAATCTCATTCACCTTTGAGTTGTATTCTTGTTCCCTTCCACCCTCTACCCTACTTACATTTGGTTAGAAAGTTTGCCATTGAACTCATGATATTTTATTGTTGAACATATGTTGTTGTTCCTATTTTCTGTTTATGATTCATTTTTGGCTTTTAGGCCTCTTGTAAGCATAAATTGTAATGAAAGCCACTAATTGTGTTGTGACAAAATGTACAATTTCCTTTTCTTTTTTTAGAATCAATAATTAAAAAAAAAACTTATAATATAAAAAATGGTGGGTTATAAATGCCGCAAGTGTGTTATGGCAATGGTAAGGATGAAAAAAAATAATAATAAATCATCAAAATATTGGATTGTAATTTGCCAGTATTAAGTATTCAACATTTGTAATATCCTCATTAATTATAATAAAGTGACGAGAATATTGATGTCAATTTAATGTGGGCCCAATCTACACATTTTCCTTAATTTGACATTTTTTTTTTGAAGAAAGGGTAAAGTGCGATTTATGAAAGGTTAAATGAGAAAATTAATATGTTCTAAACTAAGTGTGTATTTGAAAACCAATCAAAAGCTAGTTTTTTTTTTTTAATTATTAACTGATTACGGTTTCTACATTACTTTTTGTCCAATTGTTATTTTAAATAATTTAACTTTTTAGCTTTTTGAAAAATAAAGTAGCAAGATTTATGGATCTCATTATAATATAACCTACTTGAAATAACAAATTCTCAAACGGAAAATGTAACTTTGCAATTACCAACTGCATTTAGGTAGAATGTTTACTTGAGGGTTTGAGGAAGGGGAAGCGGGCTCAAGATTTGCGGCATCATATCTAGTATTTCTACCCAAGTCCAAAAAGAAAAAGAAAAAAATTGTAACTGTAACTGTCCTATCTTTCAGGGGGCAATAGTGCAATTTGCGCTAGAGTTATCATGAAGCACTCACGTAAACAATTTAAAAGCCACTTATACAAGTGGAAGAGAATTTCAGGATCTTTCTACAATTTTCGGCCTTCCTCATCAACCAATTAGCGTTAAAGATGAAAAAGATAAGAAAAAAACACAATAAGGTGATAATATATTTCCTATCAATAGCCAAACAAACCCAATAAATTAAATCATTCAAACCATAGCCAAAGCAAAACCACCAGATTGATAAAATGCATTCAAAAACTTTGCATTTCACCTTTTCCAACATTAATAACCATGATACTTGAACCATCTCTAAACTTTGCCTACCATCCACCAAAAAAACAAACATCTCAGAGACATACAAATTTCAGAATTCTCAAGAGAGAGAAAGTTAATATTACAACATATATATAATCAAGAAACTGCCACCCCATCATGACCATTGTTATTCATCAAACAGAACCTGGTGGGTCTGGCCTGGAAGTTCCTCTTCCTTCGAAGACCATGGCTTGATGGCTTGATGATCTGCATGAGAAACGCCTTGATAAAATGGGTTTTTGAGTCCACCTTTGATTGCTTAATATGCACTGTGGATTTGCTAGAACTCCTATGCAGGCTGCACCGAAACGACCCAGGATGAGTGGTGGGTGAGCACAGACATGTCCCTGTAGAAGCGGCAGAAGCTGAATTTTTGGTTGCCATGTGTGTGCTTGTACATGTGCTTTGCTAGCTCTTTGAACTTTATTAAGTACAATTATTATGATTCCTTTGGTGTTAAGCTAAAAAAGAGTCAGCAGAGGTTTTAAAACTGTGGGGGGGGGGTTTATCTCATTTTATTTAACATAGTTTTCAAATTGTCTACTCGCCAAATATACCCTTCTCTTTCTTGATTTTATGGTGTTAACTAAGTGGGTTTTGAGTCTTTTTGGTTGGTACGGTATAGACTCTGTTCCACGCAATGGTGTCGTCAATGATCCAAAGGGTTTTGGATTTTATTGATTTCTTTCTCATTTGAAGCTTGTTTGAATTTGAAGACTTAACCTGTACAATAAATTCCTAATTTCATTAATAAATAGTTATTAATGAGATAAAGATTCATGTTAACTGTCATTATGAGGGTGCTCTTTAATATGCTTTGCTTATATGGATAGATTCATATTTTTCGAGGAATTTGATTACCAATTGGTGAGGAACCATTATGTAGATTTGAATGCCAAGTAGAACACAGCACAGGGTCAGAGTATTATAATTATGAGGGTGCCGTTTAAAGGCTTTGGAAGGAAATTACTAAATTTGAAGGTTATCTTGGCAAACTGAACTACAAAGAGGAAATGTATGTAGATGTGAGATTGAACTGTAATTAATATCCATTTCATTATGTGAAATTTTTTACCATTAAACCAGTATAATATCTATTGTGAAAATCTCAAGGTTGAATATACTAATTTCATCTTATAATTCAATCGTTACAATGGAGACGAAGGAATTTAAATTTTGAATATATATTTTGAAAATAACAATAAGTGTCAACCAATTGAATTATAAAACTCTTGACAACTAGTTAGTAATATATAAATATACAATTTTAACAACTAACCATATGCGACACAAAAAATTAGAATTAGAGTCTCTCTTGAAAAATCAAGAATTTATAGACATAAGAGAACATTCTTTCCAAGTGTTGTTCATCATTGTTCATCATTGATGTCCTCATTAAAAGGAATTTTTATAAATTTTATTAAAGGGTTAAAAATTACAAACTTTTATATCTTATATCTATTTTATTGTTTGATTGTTTTGTATATGCTTACAATTTATAAAATTAATGGACTGATTACAAGACTCTTGTCATAAGACTCATTATAATGATACCATTTTTAAATGTTTTTTGTTAATTTCATAATAAACAATGGGTCATGCTAACGAGTGTCCTTAGAGTATTGGTTAACAATCCAGTTAAATGAAGTTTTTATGGGAAAAGAATAAAAAGCAATTAATGTTTTAATAGTTTTTTTCATTTCCCATAAAAATAATGTCAAAACTTTCTTAAAATGGATTGTTAACCAATGCCCTAAGGGCATTCGTTAGCATTTCCCATAAAGAAGGGTAAGGTTCTTTAGTACATTTGATATTTATTTTTGATATAAGATAGAAATTCTACTTAAGTCTAATTTAAGTGTATACGTGAGTGAAACTCTCTTTTGGAGACTTGAACTTCTGGCTCTTCTCCCCACACCCTATAAGTATTTATATCTATGAAGTGATCATCGCATCAAGAATATGCGATGATATATGCATTTGATATTAATAATACCCATAATAGTTCTTCAAAAATCATTGTCCAAATCACACATGTGCCTGCACTTGCATAGCACTGATGAAAAAAGGAGAAAAATTATTACATTAAAAAATTGAGTGGTTAGTCATCCATAATTAACGGCTTCATAAAAATGGAAATTTTCAATAAAATTGAACAAAAGGACCCCCCAGCCCCCAACTCCCCCCCCCCAAAAAAAAAAAAACACTTTTTGCCTCATTCGATCAGTTTGGTACAACTTTTATCCTTGGTCGGTTACTTTGGATTGTGGTCTCTTTTGTCACGTTAGCTCAGACAAAAAAGGTTTGGCAAAATATGTGATCCAGATCTTCTTATCTAGCAAAAGGCAAAGGTGGTAATAGAGAGCTTGACACATGTGAGGTCGATTTGGTAATGTACTCAAGTGTATTTCTGATTAACACCTGAGACTCAGAGACTTCACCAAGCTCCAGAAAACAAAGTAACAAACACAATCATCTACGTACTCACTCTCTTTTTCTCTCCGCATCTTTTTCAATTCTACTTTCCAAAAAGAAACCAACTGATCTTTTTTTTTTTTTTGGTTGGTAACTGAGTTTTTAAGGTTTTTTATTTAAAAAATAATTATGATACGAGTTTTTCACCTGGATTTATAAGTATTTTGTGTATGAAAAAGTGTTAATTCAATTACAAAATTCTTAACAACTAAGGTTTTACGTTGAATGGCTAGTATATTCACATGTTTCATTTACTATTATATTAAGTACATAGAACTGCGTTAGCCATTAAGCACATTAAGTTTTGAAAGACTATTTCATTTAAGTCTCAATTTCAAATATATATATATATATATATATATATATGTGGGTGCCCGAGAACTGAGGATAAAGTTGAAGAGTTGTAGTATTGGTGTGGGGATGCCACGAGCCCGAGGAGGAAGGTCGCCAGAGGAGAGGAAGGGGTGAGTCAAAGGACTCTGAGGCGCTCCAAGTGGGAAGAAGGATCTGAAGAAAGAGAATCAGTGATCATAGGGGAAGTTTCTAGTTTGGAGTAACCTGTTGCCTCCGCATTAAATTGTGGACAACAGCTTTATCAGTAGCATTGATGAGGAAGTGACCTGAACAGTGTAAGTCACAACTAAGCAGACTCCTTCTACCACCTTCTTTAGATGTAAAAAGAGACAAGTGTCATGAGTGGAGATTTGTTAGGTAAAGATGGAAGGTTGAGATGTGAGGGAAGGAGGAGTATATAAGAAAAAGAGGGTTTAGAGAGAATGCAATCGAGACATAAGTATCAAGATATAGAAAAGAAACAAGAAGAACACTGAGAGAAGAGAGTGAACAGTAACATTTCTTGTATAACTGTGGCCTCCTCGGGCCAGCTTGTAACGAGAAATGAGCTCATCTATTTAATTACATCTTCTTTTTCTTCCTTATTTTCATCCTCGGGTAGAGCCTCCCTTTTGTTGTTTGTTTCCCTCTCTTACAAATTCATTGTTTTGGGCCACGGTTGAACTGATCTAGCCACTATTCTAAGGGGGCCTGGGCCGCCAGTTTTTCTGGTCTTTACAATATATAAACTAAAGTTAATATGAATCTACCTAATTTTTATATATATATATATATATTTATATGGTAAGCTATTGACAAAGGCCGACTAAGGCCATAAAACTGTGGAAATATAAATTACAGGTTACAAGTGTGAAGACCATGACTATGGTGTTACAAGTGTAAGTTGAACTGAAAACTAAAGCCATCTGTTTACAAGATTCTTGCTTATAAAGAGAAGGGAGGTATTTAGGACTCTGCTTAGACCTAATTGGACCTCTTGAGGTTCTACTAAAATTGGACCTCCTTCAGACTAGAGTTGAGGCTTCCTTATATAGATTGGAGGGAGCCACGAATACTGCTGAAGAATGCTAAAAATTCGGAAGGTAAATTGCTTTTACTGAGGTGAAAACCTTTTCCACCGAAAGCAATAGTAACTTCAGAATTATTTGACCTCAAAATGTTATCTTTGCCTAACTTTTAAATTAATATATTTCAAAAAATACAAAGTCCCCCCCCCCACACACACACACATACATATATATATATCATTTTTTAGAAATTAATTTTACAATATTTTTGAATATGAATAGTTATTCTATTACAACATCTTTTATTGATAGTAATAACTATCCTATTGTAATCTTCATTCCATGTATAAAATGCGGCATAAATGTAATGTAAGTTGACAAGTAGTATATATTAATAAGGACAATTATTAGTTCACATGAATGGTACTATATAAAGTGTACAGTGTAGGAAACAAATGTGGCAAATGTTAGCCACTTTTAGCAAACATTAGCCACATTTTTACCTACAATGTACACTTTATAATTTATATTTTACTTTTCATTTAACCTAATAATATTCCTGACCCTCAAAAAAAAAAAAACCTAATAATATTCCTATTAATAATAGAAGTAGATATACATTAAAGTTACCATTCCAATTGTTTGACTAGCCCAAATCTAGGCCTAAGGCCCATTACAAAAGACTATTTATTTTTTGGTTAAACTCCGCAAATAAGTCTTTTACAAAACAACCCAACTTTTTCAAAAGCAAGCAACGGTCCCACTACAGAAGTTGGTTCATAAAAAATAATAAAATCTATGGGTTGCTCAACTCCAATTTTAGCTAACCTATCTGCACGCATATTAGCTCCCCTGAAGATATGATTCACTACTGCTCTAAGGAACATCTTCAGCAGGCCCATTACAAAAGACCATCACCCACTTTATAAAGGTCCCCCACTCTCTGTTATAAAAAAGGTCTGAATCTTATGATAGTAATTGTGGTTTTTTATTTTTTATAAAATGGATGACACTATTTTTTGCACCTCGTTTCCAAAATATTACCAAAAAATTCAACCCAATTAAGACTCTAAATTATTTTGAAAAAAAAAAAAATCCATAAATTGTAAATATTAAACCCATAATTTCCCATACCCACACACTAAACAAAATCTATCTTTTTCTTAATATTAAAATCAAAATTGAAAATTAGGTTACACTTTTACTTAACCATGTATCTGATGAGAAATACAATCTGTGATAATTCTTCCATATGAATTTAGAATTGAAGAACCCTATGAGTACAGAGCAAAGATGAACAAAAGAGAGAGAGAAAAGGAAGAGAGAAAAATCTAGAAGAATTTTATTAATCTTTGCTTAATTAACAATAGGAGCACTATATCAATATATATACAAGAAAATCATCTTAACAGAAATAATTACAATCCCTGGCAATACGGGATTGATCCGTGAAAGGTGGGATGAATAGTTGGATTAGAGAAACTTAATTTTCCGCCTTTTGCAACTAATTGTGACTGAGCAATATGACACCGTTTGTAACTCATGTATGACTGTTGCTCTAGCTAACAAAAATGGTGCGTTTGAAGCTTTATTTAATGAAATTGTGCGTTTTTAGTTACTGAAGTAACACTTTGTTTTAAACGCATGGTGTTGTTTTGTTTGTCTTCAACAGTATCGTCTTACATTAGACCAATAAAAATTCAACCCAATTGAAACACTTTCTGTCAAGGGAAAGATGGCATGAATGACCTCTAAGGATAGAAAGTCATCCATATCACCGATAGGCACTATCGTCGCTGGCATGTTTAGGGACCGATGGAGTGAAATGGCAAACAAGCAAATACTTGCCACCTGCCAATTAAGAGTCCCTCTTCTACCAACAAGTATCCCCTCTCCACATTGTACAGAGGAGCCCTCTTCTTCTTGATCCAACCTCTGTTCTTTGCCCTGAACTTTTTCATCACAACTGTCACATCCAGTCCATTCTTCACCACCAACCTCTTTGACACCTTCAATCCAACAGGTAAATTCAGCCTCACTTTCACCAATTTCTTCTTGGCTTTGTTCCAATCCGCGAAGTTGTGTCGCATGAAATTGATCCAAAATTTCAGTTCTTCGTACTCTCTATTGTGGTAATAAGTGGCCAATGTGACCTCCTGTTGATCGAACCATATAGGCAATGCTCTGAACACTAAAAATACACATGACATTCAAGAGAGACTAATTCAACATATTATGTGCAATTGCAATTCTAATTTATCATAGAAAACTGAAATTACAAGAAAGAAAAAAAAAAGTTGAAAAATCACCTTTGGAGATTTTCCGGACTTTAGATTATTTTGGAAAAAAAATTGTAAATGTGCCTCGAGAGTTTAATTTTTGTGAATCAAGAATCCAAGATCCTACATTATTAATATTAACCGCATAATCTCCCACATATCCACACAGAACAATTTTTATCTCTTTTTTAACACTAAAACCAAAATTGAAAATTACACCTTAGTCGTAAGTCCATCATTTCACTCCAAACTTGTGAAATTCACAACTCTAATTTGTTTTTTCTCCACGATTTTTGTTCATTATCCACACTTTTGAAAGTATTATTAGTTTCTTCCAATATCCCAATAATAATTGGCTAGTGATGACTACTTCTTTGCAATACCATCAATTTGGTATTTGTATTTTTCTTTTAACAAGCCTTGGATGTAAATTGATTGATTTCTTTGTACTAATACCCAATAATCATGACAATCATGAAATTTTGGCCATGTTATTGGCATGTTAAATACTTTTCATGCAAAGTAATATTATTTTATATGCATATGAGCATTTTCCATATAAATTAAAATATTTTAAAAAGTTTGTAAATTTTTGAAGGTGTCCTTTCTGTCAAATACCCAGTAAAGCTCCAAAGTCCAAACAGATTCCTTTCAAACCTATTTCAAATTCGCAGTCGGCAATGATATATACTTTGGTTAATTATAAACCACTCATGCCAGTTTTTTACTGCTCCACCAACTAATGAATTGCCTCCACAAAATCCATGGTTAATAATTTACGGCTGCTTCCTAATCTTTTGCCTTCACTAACACAAAGGAATTAGGGATTGAAGTGGTTAGCTCTGCTGGATATTTAGCTTGTATAAACTAAAGGTTGATGTTGGTGGTAAATTTCCTAAATCACCATGTTTTTAGCATTTATAGCTGAATCAGATTCCTGTACAAGTAGTTTTTTGTTTCTATTGGTTGAACTTTAGAATTTTGGTCCTGTTTCAGTCAGTTGATTTAACTAAGAATAGGTCAATTATGGGAGCTCACAGTCAATCAAGATGGTTAAGGATGTTGGATATCATGGTCTTCCAAAGGATATTATTAGGCTTAACCATTCTTAAATGCGTTAATTCTTTTGTTTTTAATGGTGTTACCCGAGGTGGCATTTGATGCATGAAGCTGTTATTCTGTTTGGACTTATGGAGCTCCCTTTATTTGAATTGCAGAAAATTTTGCCATTCATCAGAAACTGTTGCTATAAATCCTTGATAATAGGTAGAGGGATGTGTTTCATTTCAATCCTGCTGCAAAATTGCTAATGTGGGTTGTCTGTTTCATGTTTCTGATAGCCTTTTGAAATGATTGATTGTTCATGGATGTGACATCCACGAGTTGGAGCAGAGTCTATGGAACATTGGAATGCATTGTAGTCTTATTACAAGTCACATTTGGAATGCATTACTGGAATCTGTTCTTTTGTCCTTATTACTCCTCTTCCCACTGGCTCAGAAAACACTCGTATATACTTTATTTTGAGAATGTCCTTCAATAAGTTTGACAGGTTTCTGTCATCACATATTCTTATGAGAAGCAGGTACAAGAAAGGTTTACCATGATTTCAACCTTTTTTTTAGCAATACTTATCTTGGTTTCTTGGCCAGCACATCAGTTGGGTGGTTTAGTTCCACTATCACGAACTCACAGATTGTGACACATAGCTGTGCATTTTGTTCTCTATGGTTTATCATTCAGCTAGTTCTTAAACAAACATGTGGCTTCTCTTATGAGGCTCTCTTTTTTATTTTTTATTTCTTGGTAAAATGTAAATCATTTGTGGTATGTACTACTGTACTAGTAGCATTTGGGTACTACAGCTTAGATATAAAAGCTAGTAACTTAATGTGAGTTATTATGGTTCAGATATAAAAGCCTGTAACATATTGTCTAAAATAATTATGTAAAATTTTCAGAATGGTAAGATAAAGAGCATATGAGAGAGTTGAGGACTTTCTCCAGGAAATTTTAAGGCGGCCAATGTTTGTTCAAAAAGGGGGGAAAATAAGATTTGACAGCTTGACAGAGAAGGAAAAGACTTCTATGTCAAGATTTTTTTTTGGGTAATGAATGATTTAGGTGAAGATTTTAACATGCCGAAAATCACTGAACTAAAGTGACACATTGTATGCAGGTTATATGAAATCAGAAGTTGTCCATTCTCACTTGTCTGTCCATGTTGTATCTAATTAATTTCTACTAGTTTTACCCTATGTTTAGATAGGATAGATGGAGAAGAGAAGAGCATCTTGTAAATACACTAATTTTAGCATATTCACACCTCCTCCTCTCCTCATCACCCTATCCAAACGTACAAACAAGTAAACAATCATTACTCAATATTCCCAAAATCAACTCAATGCATTGAACTGGAAATGCACTAGACCTGTTATTACATACACTCAGTTGCCTAGCCACAAGATCCATATATTTCTTAACCCATGCTCCATTTGCTTCTAACAAATCCTTGTAAAGGAGATCCCTTGATCCTATCAGCTAATAAACATATAATTAAAGACATATATCCAACGATAATTCAAATAAAAACTATAGTAAAAATCACAAGGACATTAATTCTTTCCTGATGCCATTAACTTCCTTGTAGAGTGTGATAGCACCCTTAGTTTCCTTCTTCATTCCTTACGAGGGTGGGCAGAAAGTGATAACATACCGTGAAGCCCTGCATTTGTTGAGGCTGGTAGAGTCATCAAAAGCATAACTATAAGCCTTGGGGCAAATAGCTTTAAAGAGATGTGCAAATAGAGTAGGCTTGCAAGTCTTTGGGTTAGCATAGTCCCCTGTGCAGCAATACTTAGCCGATTGCATGGCCAAGCAGGCACTCTTACATCCCACCACCTTGCCTCCTATCTTCACCTCCAATGCTGAAGGGCAGCAAATGTTCAAATCAATCTCACATGACGCAACACCACACCCGACACCACCACCAACAGGTTTCATTGATACAGGCAAATTGAAGCCATCAACCAAACTCACATCATAGTAATGTAAAGGCGAATTAGAGGTCCCGAGTGTCATTTCAACCACGGTTGCTGGTGGAATACCACCTTTTCCCTTGCATTGTAATTGGCCAAAACAATCCCCAGTGTCACATGAGCCTTTTCCATTATCATCGAAGGAACAACCTTGCCTGCCCCAAATCCTTCCTGACCACTTTTCATTCATATCCATGACAACTTCCTCGCCACTGCCCAAATGGAAACCTCCATCTTTAGGTGTGGGCTGCCCTGCACCACCAAGTATTGCGGGCCATACACTCTCATTGCAATTGTTGACTAGAATGAGTTGTGCCCCATCTGCAATCACAAAATTAACCAAAATGAACGAGTCTATGAATATTGGACAAAGTACAAAAAGTAACATAAACAAATTAAGAAAGAACAAGAAGAATTACATGTGGAGGAGAGAGATGCCATTAGATAGAGGAGGAGGGGTAAGAGAAATTGGGAAGTTGGCATTGTTGCGTTTTTGCCTTAATTTGATTTAGGAGGTGATGATTGTGTAGGGAGAGGAAAGGGACGTAAGGCACTTCCAAATATTTGATCACAATGTGGGATTGGTTTGGACAACCGTTACCTTTTTAAGTGAAACGGTTTGTGGAGAGAGAACTTCCTCATCAACTATTGCTGACTGTGTGTCACTCTCTTCTGCTAGCTTTTCTTTCAGTGTTCTCTTTCTACTTTTACTTTCACTATAAAAGGCATATATGCATTGCTTCCATTGGAGGGTGTCCTCTCTCTTTAGGAGAAACTAAGTGTAAATCATGTCTCTTTAGTCTTTATGATTCTTTTACTTTAAAATAAAAGAGTAAAATACTATGTATGTCTGTCTCTAACATGATCACTGAGTCTTCCTACATGTCTACTTCATCATTAACATTATTATGTTCCTAGTGGTTGAGTCCGATTTCAGATGTTGAATTCTTTGGATACTCTCTGTGTTATTGGCAATAAATTTTGCCAATATACCTACAGAAAATTTGGAAACTATTATCCCCCTGCTATATATTTTCTCCAATTATCATAACTCTACCGATACCATGTCAATTTTCTTCTTATCTTCACAATTGGAAGTAAGTGTAAGTTTTTATTTTTATTTTTTATTTTTTTAAATTTTTTATACAAAATAAAAATTATACACTAACTTAAGTATATATGAATGTAAAACTCTCTTGGAAACTTGACCCTTGGCACTTACTCACCACAACTCACAAGAACTTTGTACTTATAAAGTAACTATTGCACTTGGTAGTGTAAGCAATTTCTGACAATCCAAATGGCACTTTATAAAAAGACTTAAGAACCTTAAAAAAGCGATTGTTACGTTTTTCTTTTTTTTGTTATAATAGACCCAGAATGGAAAACAGAGTAGATTGCGCTTTTGCTAGTATAAAATAGGAAAAAGCAAGACTTAATTCACGGATCAGAATAATACTTCTTACTTTCTCATCCTTGTGGCATAAGCATTACTCTCTCTTTCTCTCCCCTCGAAGTAGTGCAAATAAACAGAAAGTTATACTGGGAGTTCATTTTGCTGAGATGAAGCTTGTCAGAGACAAAATTAGATTAGACAAAAACTGATAATGAGGATATGCCACTCAAAGTCAAAAGTGCCAAATATTTAAGAGCCAATCGTTTTCTCAAAAAAAAAAAAGAAAAAAAAAAAAGAAAGATAAGAGAATAAAACTTCATGTACACATATTCTCTCAGTCAGATTGCAAAAATTATTGCATGTCAGTTTAGCCAAACTTATCAGCCGCCCTGTTGTTTTGGAAGACTCAACGAATTGAAAGGAACTCAATGGAATCCACATGCAGAACAGCAGAAGGGAAGTGGCAACTGGCAAGAGTGTGATCGATGTGTTATTGCTTAAACGTGAGGTACACAAGGGTTGCAGTCGTAAATAATTGTGCAGTTTAAGCAATAAGCACTATGATTAACTTAGGATGCACGGACACTTCATTTGAAGTGCCATACTCGTGTTGTATCCTTGTACTTATACCCATGTCCGTATCTGTGCATCTTAGTAATTAACACCATGATTAACGGTAATTAATATAAAAAATCCAGATAATTCATTTTAGAGGAATTCCTTAAGCACATAATGGCTCCACTGTTGGTCTATTGAGATTTGAGAGAGAGAGAGAATTACCTTTTGTTGTATAATCCATATGCCCATATCCAAACAAGGAACAATTACATCCCTGCCTTCAATCCTCTCTAATCTTTCCCAATTCAGTGTAAAAGGACATAATTATTAATTAACAAACAAAAATGAAATTTTTACCCTCCTGTTAAAAGAAAAGAAAAAATCCTAAGAATTACCTCCGGTTGTCTCATAAATAGGGTTGTAAATGAGTTGAGTAGAACCAAATATTAAAAGTTTAGAAGTGTTCATTTAAAGTTTATTTTGAACACGAGGCGAGCAAGAGCTTATCACCAAGCTTTTTTTTTTTTTTTGAGAAGTAGCTTATCACCAAGCTAAATTATATATTAAAGTTTGGTTCTTTTTTTGTCAAATAAACTTGATTTTGTTTACTAGCTACTTGACAAACTTATTATTTTTCATAAACAATATAGTTTATTTATTTTATTTATTTTTGCTATTTCACAATTCCATGCTAATATATTAATAACTGAATTATAGTTGAAATTATATTATTTGAATTTCTTAAAATCGAGAAGAATTTCTTAGTATATTGATGTTATAAAAGTATACAAGGTTGATGTATGAGTGTCGTACAATTAAAAGGAATGCAGTACAAGTATAATACAATAAGTTTAATGCTCTAAATACAAAAATAAATAGTTTTTGTTTGTGAACTACAAATAGACTATTTATATTCTTCTAAAAAAAATAAAATATTTATATTATAAATAAGCTACAAATAATAATATGATATCTTATGAACTTATTTATAAACTTACACATTTCAACCTCAAGTCAACATAAATATTTTTTTATACATATATAAATAAATATATAATATCATATATACTTATCAACCATCAAATCTCATACTCACAGACTTCGGCAAATTTTACAAAGTAATATATTTTTAATATTACTTATATAAATTGATACCATTTTGGAGTTATTTGAGGACCAGACATTTTGGTTAAAATTGTCAATTTTTTACATTTAGACATTAAAAATCGTGATTTTATAATATGATTTAAGACTTTAAGTTGCCTTTGTTGAAATTTAATTGAAAATTTAAAAACACAAATTTAACACATAAAGTCGTATTTTCAGGAAAATAAAAAATTCCAAAATAGTTTCAAAATAATACTAATTCAAATAATTACTATTAAAATAATATTAATTTGTAAATTTTCTTTGGGAACATGAACATGAATGAACTTATTTTTGTTTTGTTTAATTTTAAATCCAGATTTTTCCAGTGAGTGACCACATTCCCTGAAGACAAAACCAAAACACAGAAAACAATATTATATTGTTTTCTATATTTTTACTCCTCAGAAACCCCTTCTACAGTCGCAGGGTTTAGCAGCAACACACGATGATTCGCGTCGCAGCTAAGCTCTCTAGAGCCACCAGCTCCGCCGTTCGATCCGCCAGACTGGTTCCCAGCTCCCATACTCCTTGCCTTCTCTGTCCATCACCACCGTTCAGATTACTCCATGATGGAACTAACGGCCCAGATGCGAACCCAGTTGCTATTCAGATGATCAATTACGCTCTCTCTCATGCTAGGTCCCAAAAATCAGGTTCTTCTCTAATCCATTTTTATCTATATATTAAAATTTTACAAACTTGTTTTTTATTATGGTAAAAAAAAAAAAAATTTATTGTTTTTGTATTTTGTGCATTTTGTAGAGGAATCGTACGGACAAGGTCTTCTGGTATTGGAGCAATGCCTTTCCACTCAGTTGAGTGAGGGCCAAGATGCTGAGAATTCAAGGGGTTTGGTCTTGTTGGCCATGTCTACCTTATGCTCTGAAAGGTTTTTCTTTTTCTCTTCTTTTATTTATTTCTCTTTGGCAGTCAATTGGTACATTCATGAATATATTGTAATAGTTTGAATTTGATGGTTTCAGAGGGAATTTTGATGAAGCAATTGAGAAACTTCAGGGAATTGAAGAATTAAGGCAATCCTCTTTAGGTGTTAGAGGTAAGAAAAGAAAGAAAGAAAATTTATGATCTTAATATGAATTTTCTCTGCATTTCTAAGTGAGTTTGTGAAATTGGATTCCAATGATGAAATGGGTATTGAGTAGAAATGATATTTGGGTCTTTGATATAGTTGCTGCAATGGAATCTCTTGTTGGTCTTCATCTAGAGTTGGGGCAGGTCAGTATTTACAACTACCCATTTCAATGTTTTATACATTTATTTTCATTATTTTCATTATTATTATTATTTTTTTGAGTTTTGAGATTTTTGGTTTATCTGGAGGTGGTTCTTCTTATATAGGATGATGCTTCATCAGTGATCGCAGATAAATGCTTAGAACTGGTTGAGAAAGAAGAACCGAAAACTGGTGGTGGAAACCCTGTGGTCTTAAGTGCTCGTGCTAAAGCAGCTAAAGGGCTGGTTGAGCTTGTACATGGTAATCTGGAATTAGGTATGTTGAGCCCTTGGTTTCCTCTTTTTTGTTGTTTTAAGAGTTTTCCTCAATGACTGAATAATTAGCTTTTTTACTTCAGCGGAGACATTTTTGAAAGGATGTGGGAACAATGAAGGAAGCATTGGTGAGATTCATGGAATTAGTCATTGTGGAAGAGATTATAGTGAAGTGCATTGAGCCATTGATGTTTTGATTTCTAGGTAGTGTTGCTCTATCATATGGAGAACTCTTGCATGCCACGCAGAACTTTTCATTGGCAAAAGAGGTATACAAAAAAGTAATTCAAGGGGCATCTGAGAATAAAGATTTTAGTGATATGCATGCCTTTGCAGCTTGTAATATGTCCTCAGAGGAAGTATTGTTGGCAGCTACTTGTGCTTTAGGACAGCTTGAGGCACACATGGGGTAGGCTCAGCTTACTTGTATATCTTTCCTTACTCCTTAGCTTTTCTTTTTCCCTTTAGTATTACACCTTTAATCTATTATGTTCTTTTAGGAACTTCGGTGATGCAGAGGACATATTGACAAGGGCATTATCAAAAACAGAGGGTCATTTTGGTATGTTACTTCGGCCTTTTGTAGTTAATCATGTGACATACAAATACTTTGCATTTTATAATTGCATCTATCTCTGAATGATATCTTGATATGTCTTGTGGTTTTATTTGTTTGATATAGGCTCTCATCATCCGAAGGTTGGGGTTGTATTAACTTGCTTAGCACTTATGTTTCGGCATAAAGCAAGGCAGGAGCAAGCAAGTTCTCTTATGATTCAAGAGGTCAGAACTTGTACCTGACCAAATTTATCTATTTTGGCAAACTTTGAAATTTTAACATTTATTATTTCATTCACTGGCTCTTAATTGAACTTGCTAATGTGTGGCCATGCATTAGTAATTTGATTTCAATGATTTTAGGATATTGAATGAATTCAGTAAGTGAAGGTCACGGTTAATTACTCTTTTTTCCCTCTAATAAGATGGTTTATTGAGATATGTTATTAGGTTATTGGGTCTCACATATGTATAATTGATACTTAGCTTTATGGTGAATAAGAAAGATAATTTTAGTAAGACAATCTGGTGACGAGACTAGTTTACCTAGTGGTCAACCCCATAACTTATTCATTGGTCAACCCAATAATCTAGTCTTTAGATTCTCTGGCATATTTCTTTATCTATTTATTGATTCTTCGTTGGTTGATAGGATGAAAAGTGGGAGGATAGAAAATGTAGGAAGGATGGAAAATGTTTCAGTTTTCTCTCATGTGTTTGGTAGAGAGAATGGAAATGTGAAAGAATAGAAATTAGAGATATGGTTTTTTTTTTTTTTTTTTTTTTTGTTTTGTTTTTTTTTTTTTTTTATGTTTGGTCGAGGAAAAGGGAGAAGAAGGGAAAGGTAATTTCTATAAATTTATTTTTACTATATGAAGTAACTTTTTTTATGAGTTTATAAAAAATTTAAATTTTTTCTATTCTTGTATAAGAAAAAAAAAAAATATCATCATATAAATTAGTATAGATGATAACATCACATTTATTATATTATATTATTCTATTTTATTTTTATTTCTTTACCTATCCATTTTATATATAAAAAAATTAATTAGCTGAATTAAATGCAATGACATCTAATGAAAATAACACATCACAAAAAAAAAAAAAAAAAAAAAAAAAATTCTCCCAATCATACTCTTTGTAGAAATTTTTTTTTCTGTAAAAGGGTTATCTTGTCTTGTTAACAGGTGTCAAAACAAACATTTTAAAAAAATAACAAAAAAAAAAAGTAAAAAAAAGGGTCAAAATAATAAATTTCTCTCAAGTTTTCCTCCCAAATTGGGAGGATGGTTTTTTGTGGGTTTGGGTGGAAAATCTCCACCCATCCACCTTTCCATCCTATCCCATTCCCACCATACCAAACAAAAGAAAACCTCCTTTTACATCCTTCAACTTTTTCCCCCACCCCCCTTTCAAGTTTATTTTAACATGAGAATGATTCTTGAAGAATAAATATTGCTTCAAATTACTTTTAAAGGAGAAATGGAACACAATTACACTCAAGTCCTTTAAATTTCTCATATGCTATATTTGCTACGTAATATTCACGTGTTAGCTATGTATATATTACTTTGCAACATAGTAGATTATATCCACATAAATATTTATAAGTATCCTCACATGTTGCTTGTATATATTCTATGTAAATAATATCACATGTTTTATATAAATATATATATATATATATTGTTTGTACAAAAATCTTTTTTCAAAAACAAATTCCAAGTTTCATAGTTATTTTCTACAATGTGAGTTATAGAGATTATAATCAAAATGAAGAATTATCATTTTGATAGACGTTATGGGGTGCTTAACACCTTCCACACACATAACCAAGCTTTAGAGTCTAAAAATCTTGGTTCGAAACTTTATCCTACCTTATTAGTTAGGATGGCCCATGGTTAACTAGGTAATTAAAATTAATTAGACAATGGGTGAGCAATCACATCTAAAAATCCAATAGTTAATGGTGATTCTTAAAAATTAATAAATAAAGATACTCACACAAATCACCCTAGTGCCACAAATGCACATACATCATCACAGGTCGCCAATGTCAAAATGCTCTCGAGAAAAATGCATCTTTGGGAGGCCTGTGGATTAGTGAAAATTCTCTCTACCAAAAAAATCTGGTATCCACAACCATAAACACCAAAAAAAAAAACCAATTGATATGCTATATTTGCCCAAAATCATGGGCTAACTTTCGGCACCATGAAAAAGCAATTTGACCTTAGTGTTGACTAACCAAATCCTTAAATTTAGCAAATTCCCGAAGGGTGTTTCCTCATAGATTGACCCAAAAAAAAAAAAAAAAAGGTTTATCCAAAAAATTACCTAAATCATGATAAACTAGATTTCCCTAAATATCCAAATAAGAACAAAGTTTAAGGTAGCCATTATTCTATATAGTGATACCATATTCATGTAATAAGGAATTACATGAAAAAAAGTATTTTTATCTCAATCTAGTCTTGGATAAAGCCATTTTAATAACCTAAGGGTTTAAAATCCCAAATTTGCCATTTTTGGCTAAGTTTGACCAACGTTAACTAACCCTAACTGGGATTAGTCAAAAAGTTGACCAAACAATATGACGGTCCAATCGGGATAAATTTTTTTCATATTAAATATCCTAAAATTCTCTTCAAAAGGATAATTCACGGGCCAAAATTGGAGTTGAAACGAATGAAATATGAAGAAAACATAAAAATCCTAATTAAAATATTATTTCATTATTTTTATGTAAAAGAGCTGTTTTTGGGCGTTTTTGCGAAATGGACAGTATGAATCCAGCCACAACGAATGTGAACGGCTTAGACTACATTGAATTATGATCGATATCCCCTTCGGATTAGGAGGAATTAATTTTTCAAGAAAAGTGCCACACAAATTTCTACACTGCGTCACCTCACTTCCAAGTGCAATATCTCGACAACCGTAGCTCAAAATTAGGGAAAAATGCCACGCCCTAAACTTTCAACCACTAGCCAAAAGACCCCCTCAACTTTTTTATTGGCCAATTTACTCTTTAAACTATTCACAACTGCCAAATCAATACTTCAGTTAGTCACACGTTAAAACACTAACGGAATAAGCACATGTGACTCACGTGACTTTTAAATACAAACCTAAAATAACCCAAATGTCCAAAACCCAGTGGAAAGAAGAGATGACAACCAGGTCCAGCAGAGAGAGAGAGAATTCACCAACTGTTGCATTTGAGTATGCCATAGAGCTGTTTGATTAAATACTTGAGAGAGATATGGCTACTGCTAAGGGGGTTTGGTTGCTTGGTTTAATCTTTGGGATTGGTGTTTCTACAAGGTTGTTTGCAAAGGCCTCATCAACAACAATTTCATATTTGACATTGGTGAAAGAAAACAACAAAAACACAAAATTTCATGAGAAAAATATGATAGTACTAAACTGATTTTTTTTTTCTTTTTTTTGTTTATATATAGGATTATTTATTATAAATTAATTTCCAATAGATGGGCCTTAGTATTTGATATTTTTTCACAGGTCTAACTCCTATGGCACAAAAAGCTTTGTCTAGCTTAATTGCATTTTGTGTTTTTGACTATGTTTGAATCAGAGTTCTTTGCATCAGAATTGTGTTGGTTTGATTCAATTCTCATGATACAAACCTATAGGGAAAGTGGCCTGTAACACACCTCTTATCTATAACCTTTTAATCAATTATGTTTAGTATATTGCCAATATAATGGTGCTAGACATTTGTCCCATGTGTGATAATAGCTTATCAATTTGATGATTATGTTAACTTAACTGGAATCAAGCACCTCATTACTGACTTAAAACAAAGCAAGGCTTTCTGGATTCTCTAGTTTAGTGCTAAAGTTATGGCTTTTTGTTAGTTTTTTTATTTTATTTTTTATTATTATTATAAATCTTAGGACTCCATGAGGTTTAGCTTCCCCACCTTAAGGGTCTCGGTGTAATGATTCCAGCCATATGGTCTACTGACTAAGCCACCATACAAAAGAAAGAAAGAAAAAGGAGCACAACAAAGCAAGTAAAGAAGATAAAGCAAATTGAGTTGGTATTTGTTGCTGATTATTACCCCATCTTTGAACAATTCCCTGCTCCATTTACTTTTTCTAAAGTTTATTTGTTTGATTAGTACTGTAAAAACTAAGAACATATGATAGAATTTGAGTATTAATTCAGCATCTTGTGGGTCATGCTAAGCCACCACCGTGGAAACTAGTATCATTGATCATGTGCATAATCCATTTATAAATGATAAACAATGATATTAATTAGTAGCAATCATGCATATTGTAATATTTTGAATTATGTGAATTGAATTAGCAGCAATCATGCACATGTGCATGTGCAAATTGTTATATATATTTTTTCCCACTATTCTCTATATTGTGTTTTTTTTTTTTTTTTTTTTTCCAGCTCTTCTATTAATGTTCTTGTTAATTTTGTATTGCAACCATGGATGAATGTCCACTGTCACTCCTTGGAAATTCATCTTCTATGCCAAATGTACAAGCCCCTCAATCCCAATATGATTCTATTGAGGCTGATGGCCAATCTGAAATTGTTAATGTTCCAATTGATGTGGAGGATGACGAGGATGATGAAGATTACAATTTGAGTGATTTTTCTGAACCTGATGATGATATAAATGAAGATTTTGGTATGGAGGATGATGGAAGACACAGAATATAAAGGAAGACATAGAGATTCAAAGGGGGTGTAAGAAGATTATCATGGGAGTTGGTTGAGAATGTAAGCAGCTAATAATACATATACTATTACTGGAAAATGTGGAATAGAACAGGATACTATATACAACAAACTTACTGATATTATTAGATTGAAAAGGGTTGTTACATATGACATGGGAATTTTACATAAGGAAGAAGGAAGGGAGGAGTTCTGAAACTCTTAGGCTCTATATCCTTCCTTTACACACTAATCTTCTATTTATAGAACCCAGAACTCAAACTACAATTCAACATATTTCACAAACAGTTCTTTTGCCAACAATACAGTAGAATGCATGGGCTTGACAAATCTTCTCTTTAGGACCATAATGTCTTCTGGGAGGACTTGTTGGAAATGATAAAAGCTAGTGGCAATGATAAAGTTGCTGCCATACGGAGGAATGAATGCTGCCAACAGATAAAGATGAAATCACTCCTCTTTTTTTTTTTTTTTTTTTTAGTGTTGAACACTATTAGTCCCATCCATCTTTTCCTTGGAACCAGTCATCATCAATATCCAGATCTGGGTCATGATTATCATAATAAGGGTCATTGTTTATAAAATGGTGGCTAGCTAGAAAGGGATTGGGTAGTTCTCAAGCATTAACATGTGGCAATTACTGGTGATAGACTTTTGGAGTACTTGGACCTGAGTCATTCGGATTTTGAATTCCTGTGTTGAGAGTTTCTGTCCACCTGAGTGCTTTCTGACAACATGACCAAGAGGGGTTCACATGCACATGGAGAGAATTATTTGGATTGGTGAGCTAATGGACTTCTGGTGGGTGGAAAATTCCTTCTGCTTGAACATCATTTTTTAAATTAAACTTGATAATCATGGATCCTGCAGTAATTTTGTGTCCAAATCTTGGATGAACTTCAGTGGTATATTGTTTCCAATCTCCATTATGAACATCATTTTTTAGGATTTCAAATCAGAATTTTTCAAAATATCTATTATTGTTTGGAAAAAGGAGCTTGTAAAATCCTGGTTCAAAATGAATGCACAAATAATACTCATTGAATAGATAACACTAGACATGGCAAAACGGGCAGGTCGGGTTCGGGTCGGGTCAATCGGGTTGCAGGTCAAACGGGTTGCAAGCCAAAACGGGTCATTTTAAGCGGGTCGGGTTGACCCGTATTTTTCACATGAATTTTTTTTTTTAAAAAGAAAACATGTATTTGTCATTTAAAAAGTCATGCAACAAATTACTCGATATAAAATGCATTACTTTGAATTCACCACTTATATCAAGAATGAATTACACTTATTAATACTTATTAAATAATTTTAAAATCATACAAATCATAACATTACTATTTAAAACAAAATAACACAAAGATAAGTAAAACAAATACACAAGTTTTATTTCTACACAATATCAATATCTCAAAATATAAAACAAAATTACAAATGTCTTATTGGATAATTCATTTGACAAAGAATAAAAACATATAAGAAATTTACAATCTTAAAAATTAATTTTATAATCTATTGCCAATTGTAGTTGGCACTATTTCAATTTGAGATATATATTAAAATTTGATTGTTTACTTATCTATACATGGTCTCTTTTATGAATATCATATCATTGTTAAGCAACACACACTCTAGGAAATATCATAATTTATTTTGAAAAACTGTTTATTTTGGACATAAATTGTTAAAAAAATAGGTCTAAGCATTCATAATTTATGTTAATTTGATTCTTTGGCTTCACTATTTTCACACTTGTGAATGTTTCTCATACATGTCTACAATTTTAAATCTATATTTTTAACTGTACTGTAATTAGATTATCTTGGCATGCACTTTGCTATTTGATATCTAAAAATCTTTACTCATTACAGAATGCTCAATCATTGATCTTTCAATTAATTTGCATATAGTTATGTAAATGTCTCAATTATTTCCTTAAAACTCATAACAAACAATTAAACCAATACTGTCTTAATTTTATTATTTTTTTACCAAAAAAAAAGTTTTAAAAATGGTTCGGGTTCGGGTCGGGTCAGGTCAGGTTGACCCGCAAAAAACATGGGTCAACCCGTTTTTGCTTCAGGTAAAAAAAAATCGGGTTCGAGTCGGGTCGGGTCGAATCAGGTCAGAAAATTCTGACCCGTTTTACAATGTCTAGATACCACATGTAAAGGTAATGGAAAACAATCCAATTAGATATCCAAAAGTCAAAAGGTGCTTTCCATGGCTAGTCAGGGTCAGGATAAATGGCAAGAAAATGGTTGTAATGTTGTTTAAGGTAATCATGGAGAATTCTAATGATTCTTTTGAATCTGGCTTCAAAGGTCAAATTTTTTATGTGATCTTTTTATTTCTGAGGGAAGACTTTCTATTATGAAATATGAATGTGAGGATGAGAATGGGTCTGTGATAAGGTATACACACAAAGGTGAAGGAATGACTATGGTATTAATAGTTGGGGATTTTCTAGAAAGATAGTCAGTGATCAAATTATCTTTTCCTTTGATATGTCTGACTTGGAAAGACCATTGTGAAAACCAATTTAACCATTTGAGCAGCTGGGGATGATGGAGCATCTTTCTTTTGAATTGAAGCATTTTTAGAAAGGAAGATATGTCCATTTCGACTAGGAAATTATGCCCAATGAGATGAAATGGGAACTTTTCAATTCCATTTTTTACAGCAAGTATTTCTTTAAACGTGGAGTGATAATGGAGCTCTGAGGTCTTAAATGCACCACTTTTATATCCACAGATATTCCTCTTTCCATCAGTTTCTTCAAAAAGAGCTGCTGCCCAGTATTCATCACTGGCATCTGTTTGTAGTACTCGCTTGCCTAGTCCTGGAATTTGCAATGGAGGAAGCTTTTCTGCCAATTTTTTCAATTGCTGAACTGCTTCCATGTGGGTTGAATCCCATTCTGGGGGGTTCTTCTTCAAGAGTTGAGCTATACAGTTTCTGTACTTGGAAATCTTTGGTATAAAATCAGACATATAATTAACAATTCCAAGAAACTATTGTATTTGTTTAGTAGTAGAAAGCTTGTCTGGAAACTCTTTAAGAGATGTAGCAATATGTGGCTATAGAGTATACTTTCCATTTGAAATAGTCATCCCCAAAAACTCTATTGATGTTTGCCCAATGACTATTTTTTTCTCTGAGAGCATAATTCCTTGAGATTTCACTAAATTATAAAATTCAGTGAGCAATTTTTCATGGGAATCTGCATCTTTTGAGAAGAGAAGAATATCATCTACATAGATCAATGCATTTGCCAAGAGAGGTTGAAACAAGGTCACCATTGCCTTTTGGAACTGAGATGGAGCATTTTTTAGTCCAAAGGGCATAACCGTCCACTGGTAATGATGATCTGGGATGCAAAATGCTGTTTTGTATATGTCTTCCGGATGAATTCCTAGCTGCCAAAATCCTGCTTTAAGATCAAACTTTGAGAACACCTTTGCATTTGAAAGATGCTGGAAAAGAGCACTTTTGTTTGGCAAAGAAAACTTATCATCTGCTAGAAAATGATTGAGATCTTGGTAGTTGATTACCAATCTGAGTCTTCCTCATATTTGCTCAGCATGCTTGTTAACATAAAAGGCTTCACAAGCCCACGGGGAAGAAGTGGGTTCAATGAGTCCTTTAGTAAAGAGTGTGGAAATCTCTTGTTTGGCTAGAGCTAAATGTTCTGGATTCATTCCTCTGTGGGAAGCTTTTGTAGGATTGACATCTTCATTCAGGTGTATGAAAAAATCTGGGTTCATTCACAAGGGATTTGGATTTTTTTGTAAAAACTCAGAATGGCTATTTGCACAACAATCATTAATGATCTGGAATCTTAGGGAGTCATAAGGATCAATAACAAACAAGTGAGGGACTTAGGTCCAAGTAAGGAGATGTTGTTTATGTGAAAGTCCTTTTGATGACCACCTAAGGTTAGGTATTTGGTGAAGAATATCAAAGCCTATAAGAAGGTCTCTACCAGTGAGAGGTGATCCAAGGACTTGATGTTTTATGGTAAGGGTTGGGAAAATTCTGATGAGTATGGGTTTTTTTTTTTTTTTTTGTGTGATTGGGAATGTTTCTCCATTTACTGCACAGAACATTTGGTAATGAGGTAACCAAAATTCCTCAAGTAATATTTTGGGATGAATGATTGTTGCTGCTGCTCCAGTATTAAAAAAGGCAACGATGAGGTAGGTCTGGAATATGAGTCAAGGAGAATGTGAACTTGGGCAATAGGAATGGGGCTTGCCAAAGAGACTAAATCAGGTTGAGAAGTATAGATGGCTTGAATTTTTGGATTTGAGGCCACTGATTCAAAATCTGAGTCTTCTTCTGTTGTAGAGTATCCTATGACTACTAGTGCTTAAGTAGAATATTTGTCATCTAACGAATATAGTGATTTTACATTAGAAAATGGAGTGTCTTCTACATGAATCTGAGCTTGCTCAAGAAGCTTTGCTGCCTTTTCTCTCTTCGGGCAATTTTTTGCAAAATGTCCTGATTTTCTGCAAACAAAGCAGACTTTGGAAGACTTTCCTCTGAATTGCTTTTTCTTGAGGAATCTCCATTTCTTTTTCCTGAAAAACCTTTTCTTTGGTTCTGCCTGGTATCACTTTTTTAGAGAATACTTCCTGAAGTGGTTTCTCTTTTTTATCGAACAATCACAACTTTTTTCATGACATTTTATCTGCAAATCTTTCCTCTTGTAGCTGTCCTTGAGTTTATTGTGAATCTTCTCCATTTCTAAAAGGAACTTCCTTCGATTGCAGAGCTTTTCCAAGGCAATAAGCATATGTTGATAAATTTCTCCCAATGAGGCTTGATTCAAAGTTATTCTTTGAATGTTCATCATTTGAAGGGTTTCATCTCCCAATGGTTCTGGAAGAGAATTGAGAAAAGTCCGCTTGATATTCACATCATCCATGCCATTGATGGTATAAAATCACCTTGACATCCGATCAAAGTGTCTTTCTAAATCTCTCCTTTCAAATGAACAGCATTTCATAGTAAGAAATTCTTCTCATGCAACTTCTGTGTAGTGTGTTGGTGCCCCAAGGAATTCATTATGAATAATTGTAAAGAAATCTTCCAATGTTTGAGATTGGGCTGCATGCCTTTGTCGAAATTCTCCTAAGGAAATCCACCATTCTCTTATTCTTCCTGTAAGCCTTGCAATGAGTTTAGCAATTACTTGGGCAACTGTGGAATTTGGAACATGGAGTTCAGCAATACACCATAAGTACATGTCAAAAAAATTTCATTCCACTTGGAAGAAGGAACATCATCAATGGTGAATAAATGCTTCAAATCTGTCATTGATGAATAGGTGAGACGAGTCTGGTTGTCAGGGACAAAAGGTGGAGGTGGAAAAATGGGTGGTGGAGGTGAAGGATGAAGAACATCATCTTCTTCTATTGTTGGTTGGTCATCTTGTTGATACATAAATATACCTTCAAGACCAAAATCAGAAAGATCCAAATCAGTATCAGCAATTATTGGGAGCACAGGAAGGTTATTTGAATCTTCTAAAGTGATGGCTTTTAGGAAAGATGAAATTGGGTTTGGAGGATCAGGATCTATGGTTAACATGTTCATATCTGGAGGTTTTGAAGATGCAACAACAATTGGATCTGAGGGTTGGGATAATGGGTACTTATCAAGGGAGGGTTTATTCTGTGATTGGCTTTGAGTCTTTGTTTTGGATTGTATTGGATATGTTATGGTTGGAAGGATTCTACTACTCTTGAGAGGGTTATGATCAGGGTGTATTGTGGTTAACAATTGGAAGTTTTAACTTGTGGAATTGGATAAAAATTGAAAGGTTAAGGGCATAGACAAATCTTTGTACAAAGATTGTCTAGGTTGGTGGGGGGTATAGACAAACATTAGGCAAGCCTATGTTTCTGTCTTCTGGGATTTCTCTATAAACTGGAGTTGTGTCAACAACTGTTTTCTTTCTTTTTTCTTTTTGTCCCAAAAGGGGGAAGGAAATTGACATATCTTTGACTATGGATGCAATTGTTGCAATCTCTTATTATACTTTTTTGATTTTCTTCTTCAAATCATTGGTAAAAGATTCAGGTGATGAAAAGGTCTGTGTGACTACTTCTGCCAATTTTTGCTAGTTATCAAGAATCTTTAAAAGAGCTTGATTTTGGGCCACAGCATTCTCTGCTTGCCAATTTAAAGCTGCCTCTACTGACGAGACTTGTTTGCGGGTTCCATCTGAATTGGTTCCAACAGGAGTTTTAATTTTCCAAACATGTCTTGTGTTGGCCTGGGGATGGTCAAAGTTTTCTAGTGGAGGAAAATCTTGATCATAAGAGGATGAAGGTCTATCAATAATGTAGCAGGGTAAAGGTTTTTGTGTTTGGGTTTGTGTTAAAGGAGTAGGATGATATTTTCGTAATTGAGGGAGGATATTCTGATAATATAAAATCAATGGAGGTTTGGGCTCATGGTTAGGATCTTGTTTAGGCTTGGGTTCTTTGCATGGAGGAGGAGAAGACTGGAGTTTCTGTGTTTTGGTTCTGGGATAAAAGACATAATAGTCAAATTTTCCAAAAGGTTCTCCTAAGAGTTCTACTTCAGGATCACCAGCTTCATATCTTTCTTTCAAGCTTTGCTGGGGTGATTTTTTCTTTCTTCTTCTTGGTTGATCATCATCATCAATTGATTCTTCTTTGCATTCATCATAATCACAAATATCCCACCATATATGGCCAAATGATGATTTTCTTCATAACAAGGTTTTCCATCTTCACAAAATACTTTAATTACAAGACCTTTTTCAACAACATATGGTACAGGCTGCAACATTGCCATATGGGTTGGAAAAACTGTTATATCCTTCTTTTCTGGTGGAGCCTTCAGGAATCTTGTCTCTACTTCTCCATTTTCTTTCCTGATAAAGAAAGGATTATTGGACTGGATCGGCTGAATTGCTTGATGAAGTGACTCGTACTTCGTAATCCATGATTCTGGGAAAAGGGAAATCATCTGGTCCCTTGTAAGCTGTCTAGGGACAAATGTACACATCGAAGTTAATCTCGGATCAACTAGAATAAGTAATGCATCATCAGTTTGAGCAATTTTTGGAACTGCCACATCAAAGGCATGATTTTGGGGCCTATAAGCAAGCTGATAATGGAGTGTAGCTGCATAAGTATCTTGTACTTGAGAAGCTCCAGTAATCTGAACTTGAACTTTGAGAGCACCACAAAGATGTGGATCTTTTAAAGGCATATTGAAATTTAGAAATAATGTGACAAAAACAGTTCCAGCATTGAGAGTTGTCTGGACCGTTCTTATGACTGCATGTTGATACGCCAAAAATCTAGAGTCAAGGAGTGCCATTCTGGAGACTGCAGGGAGTCCCTTTCTTCCATGGAAGGTTAATGCCATCCTTACAGCACCAAAGTGGAGATAAGTATACCCTTGCTTTTGCCATGAGTTAACAAATTCCTTAGGAAGGGAAAGAGTAATGAAGTTTTCACCATCATTTGCTGGAATATTGAACTGGTCAAACTTAGAGGCTTGAACGTATTCTTTTACAGTATAAGGATGAGAAGGGAAGGGTCAAAAAGGAATTTAGAGGTATCACTCTCTACAAAGGATGTGGTAGCCATAATGGTTTTCGACAGAAAGAGTTGTTTTCCACAAACCAAACAGGACCACACTACCAACTTTTGGCTAAAAAGTCCACAAGGTGACTTTGGAAAACTGGCTTCTTTGGTTCACTTAAAAACAAACTCCTTAGTGTTCTACTTGATTATATAGTCTAGTGTTTTGATGTGATTAAATACAGAGGATCCACTTATTGTGGCAACTGTAAATCCCAGAGCATACTAATTAAAACAATAATCAAAGTATACTAATCAAAGGAGATGAAAACGTTATATGGCTCTAATACCAAATATAGAAGATAGACAGGAAGACACAGAATATAAAGGAAGACACAGAGATTCAAAGGGGGTGTAAGAAGATTATCATGGGAATTGGTTGAGAATGTACAACTAGTGAAGGATCAAAATTTTGCATCACATGTAGTCTTCAAGGAGGCACTAAAGGAGTGGTGTATTAAAGAAAAACATGATTTTGAGTATAAGCACAATAATAAATGGAGAGTGGTAGCTGTATGTAAAAAAAAATGTGGTTGGAAGATAAATGCATCCCAAACACAAATGGGAGATGCCTTTTAAATCAAAAGTTTTAAGAGCATACATATGTGTGGCAAGGATCATAAGAATAGTAAGATTTCTTCAAGGTGGCTAGCCAATAAATATTTGTCATTCTTTAGAGATGATCATACTTGGCCAGCAAATGCATTGAAGGGTGCAGTGTTTAGGGATCATAAAGTTGATGTGACTTTGGACCAATGTTATAAGGCTAAGAGAATGGCCTTCAAGATGATAAATGGTGCTGAGGAGAAGCAGTATGAGAGACTTTGGGACTATGCAGCTGCTATTAGGAAGTAGAATATGGGTAGCACAGTGAAGATACAAACTGCGAAGGATGTGTTTGAGAGAATGTATGTTTGTCTTGATGCTTGCAAAAGGGGATTCTTATCAAGTTGTAGGCCACTTATTGGGATAAATGGTTGTCATTTGAAGGGGACAATAGGGGGACAATTGCTGGTTGCTGTTGGGAAGGATGGGAATGATAATATCTTCCCAATCACTTATACTATCGTTGAAATTGAGAATAAAAACTCTTGGACTTGGTTTCTACAATGTCTGTTGGATGACATCAGACATGTGGATGAAAATGGATGGGTCTTTATCTCAAACCGATAGAAGGCAAGAAACAATTAATGTGCTTGTGAATTATTTATTTATTTTTTAAAAATATCATGATCTATAACCTGAATATGAATTACTAATGTATATTTATGTATTTTTTATGGTAGGGATTAGTAGAGACCTTTAAGGATTTGATGCCTAATGCAGAGCACAGATTTTGTGTTAGGCATTTACATGCAAATTTCAAGAAGGATTTTCCTGGGAAGGTACTCAAAGATGCAATGTGGAGTGCTGATAGGGCAGCAACAAAGAATTCTTTTGACTTCCACATGGATGAGTTGAAGAAGCTAGATGTGAAGGCATATGAGTGGCTTATGAAGTTAGATGTGAGAACATGGAGTAGACATGCTTTTAATCCAAGAAGCAAGAGTGACAATCTAGTAAACAAAATAGCAGAGTCTTTCAATGCTTGGATTTTGGAGGCTAGGGATAAACTAGTGTTCACAATGATGGAGATCATAAGAGTGATGTTGATGCAAAGGTTGCAAACCAAAAGAGATCATATATATGAGAAGGTATGAAGGGAGGGTTTGTCCAAGAATCTAGAAGAAGCTTGAGAGGATAAAAAGCGAGGTTGGACATTGCATTTCTTGTTGGAATGGAGAGTCCAAATATGAGGTGGAGTATATTTATGGTGGAAGATATGTGGTGGACTTGAATGAGAGGACTTGTGGTTGTGGGAGATGGGGATTAAGTGGAATCCCATGTTTTCATGCTGCTGCTACAATAATTGAGCATGGAGAGCAACTTGAGACTTATGTAGACATTGCTTACACTAAGGAGACATTCCTAAGTTGTTACCAATGGATGGTAAGCCCACTTCCAAGCCATGAACAGTGCCCAAAAACACCCTATGACCCAATCAAGCCCCCAAAATTTACGAAGAAAGTAGGCAAGCGTAAGCAGGTAAGAAAGAAGGAGGCAGAAGAACCTATTAATGCATTTAGGGTGAGCAAGAAAGGAACTGCCATGAAATGTGGGAATTGTTTCCAATGGGGCCATAATCAAAGAACTTGTAAAGCTCCTAGTAACCCCAACAAGAAGGCTTATAAAAAGAAAAAGAAAGGGCAATCAGGACAATCATCTACGTCTGGAGCTAAAGGGAGTAAAAAATTATCGGTAAATTTCAAGTACTACTTTGTTGAACTTTTCATCCAAATTTCAAGTACTACTTTGTTGAACTTTTCCAACCTTTTTGGCTTTTTATAGGGTACTCAGCAATCAAATATAGGTACTCAACAATCAAGTCAAAGTCGTACAAAGGACAACACTAGTGGAAGTAAGAAGGATAAGGGAAAGGCAAAGGTCTAGTGGCAGCAAGAAGATAAATAATTTTTTAGTTCAATATTTTGCTTAGTGATACACGGCCTTCTAAAAATACTGATGGAGCCAGTATACTTTTATTTTTCAATATTGCTAGAAAAGTGTAATTATTGATTCATTGAGTGTTATTTTTTTGGCAAACAATATACTATTTGTAAACACTCATTTGATATTTCAATTTATGGCATATTAAGATCTTTTTATGAATACTGATGGAGCCGGTATACTTTTGTTTTTCAATATTGCTGGAAAAGTGTAATTATTGATTTATTTTCTTAGAGTTATTGCATAAAGTTCAATTCATGGCAGATTGAGACACATTCATTTTTTGGTGGTGGTGTAGAGGTTGTGAGTTTGAGAATTGTTGAGTAGTATATTGATGCATTTAGCAATATTGCTAAGGAAAGCACCAAAGTTCTCCTACCTAGCAATGTCTTTGAACCTTCTAGCATGATGGCACAAGCTCCCAACATATGCTGTCAAAACCAATTACCATGTATGGAACAATGTCATTGGAGAAGATTGTGTAGGGGCTGAGTGCCATTGTTGGGTTCAGGTGAATTTGATAGGGTTCTGTTATTCTTTGGCCACTCTTGTTGTTGTTACTGGTTCCCCCACTCCTTCAAGCATGATTTTTGTGTTGTTTAGGCTACTTGATTTAGCCTAGACATCAAGTACCACTCTTGTTGTTTAGGCTAAAAATCAAAACCAATTACCATGATTTTTGCTGGTTCCCCCACTCCCTTAGGAATCACAAACATGATTTAGGCCCTGTTCTACAAGGAATAATATGAATTCATTAAATTAAATATCAAAGTTATCATGTATCTAAACCATCTAGCTAGCACCCAAGTGGTGACATCCATAACATGATAGCCAAAAGCTCCCTTATTTTACCATCACTTTTGCAGAAACTAAAATCTAATAACTTGTTCTTAATCGGATCAAGAGACAACCAGACAGAAATAAATCAAATGAATGCCCCATATGGCAGCAGAAAATAAATGCTGATATTTTCATATCAAAATTCTACGACACCCCAAATTTCCACATTAACCCTTAGTTCACTCAAGCCAAACTAAAACGGATGCTAATGGCTAATACTTAACACGCGGCTCAAAGGGGATAACTTGATATCTCAAATTTTAATTGGAATAATGAAATATTGAACCAAAAGAAAATAGATAATAAAAAAAAGGCAAAATCAAATATAATTCAAATTAGCATCCAAATCACTAAAAAGTAAAAGCATTTATATATGCGGATTATGTCCAAGTAAGTTAATATTTTCTAACTAAATGTGTAGCCAAACCATATCAATTATCATAAGTTAAAGGAAGAATCAAATAAAAAGAAGAAGTATGCATCAACCAAATCACTCATACAACTTGAATCAAAATAAAGAGAAGAAGTAAGATCATCCCAATATTGTTTACTTTCCTCGTTGACTACTTGAATTATTACAGTGTCAAATCTACATCATACAACTCAAACCCTCCACAGCAGCCTCTCAATTTAATGGTTGTAAGAGAACCTATAATAGAAGGGGGACATATCCCATTGGCTTCTATTTTTCATTGTTCCTATATGACTTGAAACCTTTACAAGTATCAATGGAAGAAGAAAAAAAAATCTAACTATACATTTCTTCCATCTAAAGAATAGAAACAGACTTCATATTTCTCGCAGTCACAAGGTTCCTAAAGATCTGGCAGTGTTATCTTCCCAAAGTTGTTGCAATCAAGCTTACTGAAGTGATCGCAGATCAGCAATATATCTTTCTCCCCAATCTTTCCCATCTCTTTGAGCTTGTAAATTACATTCTTTGATTTGCTGAAACAAATAAGGGAAATATTCAGGGTTGATTTCTACATGAAGAAGAAGAAAATTAAGAAATAATAATTGAAGTGCTATATAAACAGACAAGCTTTTAGTAGTCTTGATTCCAATTAGGTTAGTAACGAGGTGCTTCATTCCAATTAAGTTAGCAAAATCATCAAATTGATAAGCTATTATCACACATGGGACAAATGTCTAGCTCCATTATATTGGCAATATATTGAACATAATTGATTAAAAGGTTATAGATAAGAGGTGTGTCACTGGCACTTTCCTTGTAGGTTTGTATCATGAGAATTTAACCATACCAACACAATTCTGATGCAAAGAACTCAGATTCAAATAGAGTCAAAAACACAAAATGCAATTAAACTAGACAAAGCTTTTTGTGCCATAGAAGGAGTTAGACCTATGAAAAAATATCAAATACTAAGGCCCATCTATTGGAAATTAATTTATAATATATAATCCTATACATAAACAAAAAAAAATTAGTTTAATAGTAAACCAACGTATCATATTTTTCTTATGAAATTTTGTGTATTTGTTGTTTTCTTTCACCAACTTCAAACATGAAATTGTTGCTGATGAGGCCTTTGCAAACAACCTTATAGAAACACCAATCCCATATATTAAACCAAGCAACCAAACCCCATTAGCAGTAGCCATATCTCTCTCAGGCATTTAATCATACAGCTCTATGACATACTCAAATGCAACAACTAGTGAAAGGCACATGAAGATAATAAAAAACCAAGAATTTCACAAAGACCCAACCCAAAAATTAAACCAAAACAAGAATTTCTACTATAAAAATTCGCACATGGAGATTAAAAAAAATAAAAGTTCTTAGAAGATTTAAATATCAATACGTAAGAAGGAAAAAAGAAAAGAAAAAAAGAGATACTCAGATTGAACAATGCGGTGGAACCACCAAGGGGCCGCCAGGACAAGGATGACGAGATGGCAGGGAGAAGCTCTGCAGTGGCTCTGAACGGTGTGGATTATCTCTCTCTCTTCACTGGACCTAGTTCTCTTCTCTTCTTTCCACTGGGTTTTGGACGTTTGGGTTATTTTAGGTTTGTATTTAAAAGTCACGTGAGTTACATGTGTTTCATCTGTTAGTGTTTTAACGTGTGACTAATTGAAGTATTGATTTGGAAATTGTGAATAGTTTAAGGAGTAAATTGGCCAATAAAAAAGTTAAGGGGGTCTTTTGGCTAGTAGTTGAAAGTTTAGGGGGTGTATGAGCATTTTCCCCCCTCAAAATTACATGATGCCTGAACTTATGAAAACTAGACATTCAGAACTTCCCATAAATATCATGTTTGAAGAATTCCAAACCCTTGAAGAACTCCAGAAAATAGATCAAAAATAGGGTCAAAAAAGAAGAAAAATCAGAAAACTGAAAATGGAAGAGTGGATAAGCATCTAGAAAAAGATGAGGTGGCAACAAGATCCCTCATAGGGAGCCTCCTGCCCTGGTGGGGGCACCCCTCATGGGGATCCCACTATCCTCATTTTTTTTTGTATAGATACCTCCTATTCCCTTGGAAAAATCATGAAGAAAAAAGCACAAAAATTCCCCTCCTTATCCAACCTGTCTAGGATTCTCTCTAGATTTATTTTCTCTCTATTCTATTTCTATACTAGTCTTGAAACCTAGAAATTCCAGCCCTCTTTTCTCTCATTTTTCACCCTCCAAAACCCAGAAGTGAGTCTCCAAAGTTCTTCTTTATGTTGTAAATACTCTCTAAATCTATAAATTTCTTCATTTTTCTTATAAGTTTGAATTTGGTAAGGATGAGGTGTAAAAACCATGTTTTACACCATCTAATAAGTGATTGCCACATCAGGATTTTACTTAAATTCAATACATCCTAATACACCTAATAGCATCTCAATAAACTCCCAATTTGGTTAGATTTATATATGAGTATTATAATTGATTGGGTGTGATTGTGCTTATTCTTAAATATGTGATAAGATGATGTGGCATGTTAGGATTGGAGGGGTAAAATATTAGTTTTACACCACATCTTTGCAGAATTTAATCTCTTTTCTTATACCCTTTTACTTTATATTCATTTAAATTGTTCTTTACATTTATGCTCTTTACATTTGAGTCATTTAAATTCTTGCTTTTTATATTTATGTCATTTACTTTTATGTTCTTTAAATTTAAGTAATTTAAATTCTTGCTCTTTACATTATGTCATTTACTTTTATACTCTTTACATTATATCATTTATTTTTCAAGCTTTTTACATTTATGTCAATTAATTAATGCACTTTAAATTTATTTCATTTAAATTATTTCTGTTTTTTTTTTTCCTTTTTTATAGTTTTTTTTTTTTTCTTTTTGAGAATCCAAACCCGGAGGCCTATTTTATTGAATAAAATTGAAAAAAAATTACACAACATCACACGAAACAAAGGGAGCTATATCTTTAGGAACAGATTCCTTTTTTATAGTTGTGTTTTCCTTTATACTTGACATGGGTATATGCTATGTGTGAATGTATTCACATTCTTTTGCACATAGACATACTAAATCTAATGGATTTAAAGGAAAAATCAACCCCACACCTTGGTAAATCTTCATATCCTAAACTAATATGGTGAGTGGAGATTAGTCCTTGCGCCCCACCATTTTGGTTCGACTATGATTTTAAAGATTTAGCTAAGGTAGGTCTTCTTAGACTAATCTCTAACACCAAAATCAATATAGTGAGTGGAGGTCTATCCTTATGCACAACCATATTTGATATTCCATGGGTGTAAAGGTTTATTCAAGGGGGTTTAGCTTACCTCCAATACTTTTTTAACTGGAATCTCATTTTATTTTAATAGAAACTATCACATCATCCACTAACTAAATAAAAGGTGGAGATTAAAACTCACTACCACTTGCTATTGTATATTTAAAATAGAAAGACATATCTAGTTAAAAAAAGTACTGGAGATAAACCAAACTCTATTTAAGGAAGATTTCATTTACTTTATGTCTTTAAATTCATATATTGATTTTAAATTCCACACACACACACACACACACACATATATATATGTATGTATTTACATTCCTTTATTGCTTTATGTCTTTACATTAAGCCCTATTTATTTTCCTTGTTTCCTTCTCACCCTAAATCACCAGACAATGAGAAGTATGATTTAAGCAAACCTCTTAAAAAATGTGTTGTTAGAATGTTAAAAAATACTCCAATAACCATCCCTTTTCAATAAGTCTTTAAAAGATGCAAACATTTTAAGTTCACCCTTGAATAAAAAGCCTTCCAATGGAGCATTTTTAAAGCTTCAATAAGTGCCATTTTCAAATTAAATCTTAAGAAGTCAAAATAAAACTCTCTTCTATAAAAAATAAACAGAAACCATGGATTTTTACTTCCAAAAGGACCAAAACCATCTTTTCTTTTCTTTTTTTCTTAAAAATGGAAACAATTTTCTTAAAACAAATCCCTTTTCTTGAATAGTTTTGATTTTAGTCTTGGATATGGTTTCTAAAGTGCATAAAAATATTTTTTTTTTAAAATATAAAATTGCTCTTTCTTTATGTTTTCCCCTCAAAAGCCTTTTTTTCATAAAATTTCAAGAGAGAATCCCTTTTTCAAAATTCCCTTTGTTTTAAAATGAGAATTTTTCCAAAAAGTCATGA
>JARYZH020000863.1:0-57478 GCA_030021035.2 Notholithocarpus densiflorus
TTTTTTTTTTTTTTTTTTTTAAATTAATTTTTTCTTAAAATAATAAATTAAAATTAATTTTTTTTAAATGACAAAACGGCGTTTTTAATGTAGATAACGGCTACATTTAACATATTGTTAAGGGAGGACTTGATTGAGAATAAATGAAACTTAAAAGACTGAAATGACAAAACTCAAACTTAGAGGACTGAAATGAAAAGTGATGAAACTTAGAGGGTGAGTTTTGCATTTTTGCCTAATGTTTTTTGGTGAAAAGCACCTTTTAGTCCTTACATTTTCAGGTGATTCCCATTTTAGTCCCTACATTTTATTTTTACCGCTTTTAGTCCCTATCCTAAAAAGCGCTTCTCGTTTTGGTCCCTGCCGTTACATCAGAAACGGAAATGGCTGACGTGGCAAACGGTAAGAATAAATAATAGTAAATTAATGTCCACGTGGCCTAAATTAATAATAAAAAATATTTTTTGGCATTAAAAAATGCCGCGTTAGTATCTAAATTTAAAAAAATTAATTTATTAATTTTAACTAAATTAAAAAAATTAAAAACAGAATTAAAAACTAAAAATCATATGAATTGAGATCTAAGTGTGTCTTGAACAAGAACACAAACCCAGATCCAAGAACACAAACCCAGAAATTTAAAAAAAAAAAAAAAAAATTCGGGAACCGAGCGCGGACTGAAGCCTCTGTCTCCAACGCAATCACCACCATCGGTAAAGCCGAGACGGCCGATTTTGAAGATGGCGGCGGGCCTCTTCTTGCGCTGATATCGTTCTCCACTAAGGCTTGCAGTAACGCCTTGTAGCCCTCGGCGTCGACGTAATCTTTAGGATTGCCGACGTACCGGTCCCATTCAGGGACTTCGAGGCAGAATTCGATGGAGGTGTCCTTGAGGCCCATGAGAATTTCAGCCCAATCCAAGATCCGGTTATGGTCGCTCTGTGCCCGAGGCATAACGTCCTGGATCCGAAGCCAGAGCAGATCACGCCGCCTTTGCCATTGTATTTTATCATCTTCCTCTCTCTCTTGCCGATCTCGATTCTCTTGGTCCTCGTTATCAGATGAGCGATCTTCGTCCTCCTCTTCATCTTCATTTCCTTCCTCTTCCTTTTCCTCGTGGTTCTGAAACTCGGTGTTGTTCGGATCTTCATCCTTTTCATCGTTATACCATCCATCAAGCTCAATCCTGAGGAAATCATCGTCAGGCGAATGGTCGCGAGGAGGAGGCAAAGGCGCTTCTTCATCACACGCTGCCTGCGCCATCAAGCGGAGAACCTGAAGGAATTGAGAGATGAAGGTTGGATCTGGGTTTTTTTTTTTAAATTTGTGGGTTTGTGTTCTTGGATCTGGATTTGTGTTCTTGTTGTTTTTGTTTAAGACACACTTAGATCTCAATTCATATTATTTTTAGTTTTTAATTCTGTTTTTAATTTTTTTTTATTTAATTAAAATTAATAAATTAATTTTTTTTTAATTTAGATGCTGATGTGGCATTTTTTAATATCAAAAAACATTTTTTTATTATTAATTTAGGCCACGTGGACATTAATTTACTATTATTTATTCCTGCCGTTTGCCACGTCAGCCATTTCCGTTTTTGATGTAACGGCAGGGACCAAAACGGAAAGCGTTTTTCAGGATAGAGACTAAAAGCGGTAAAAATAAAATGTAGGGATTAAAATGAAAATCGCCTGAAAATGTAAGGACTAAAAGGTGCTTTTCACCATTTTTTTTTGCAAGGTTTTGGATCAAAATCAAGTGGAATGACCATCTAGTTGTTCAAGATATTAATATGTGAGAAATTTTCAACTTCTTTTTTTTTTGCAGACGAAATTTTCAACTTCTAACATCTTATTTTAATTTTCCTTGAATCAATTGTCACGATTTTGAGTATTTAATTAGATAGCATTAATTTGATAATAAAAATTATTAAATGGAGTATGACTTTAGAGTTCAACAAAATTCCTTTCACAACTTTAAAGAAACCCCTATCTCATTAAATAAAAATGATCTTTTATTTGTTCTCTTGAAAAAGTGAAAAAGAAAAGATAGTAATTTTAAAATCTTCTTGTTCCTTCAAGTGTGCGAATAGATGTAATCAACCATGATTGAAATTAATATTACTAAACTTTTCTTCTTATAATTTTTGCCTATACCAAGGATTGGAATGTCATTGGTATTTCTAGTTGCCACTTACTGCATGAATGATTTGGAGCCCAACAACAACTTCCAAAAAGAAAAAGAAACAATAATTGATTTTGATAAGTATGAGTTAAAATCAAGCTGATTGGATTCAGAGATTCAATATATGAATTTAAAATAATAAAGATCTTAATTCTCAACATGATTTAATAAAACAATCCCAATAAAAAGAAATGTGAATAAGATAAATTGAAGAAGAAATAATTAATATATGTATGCGCATGGTCTAGCTTACAATTGAACATGTTCCAAAATGGAAAACCAACTCAAAGAAAAAAGAAAATCAGGATTGCAAGTCTAGCTCCTAAAATATAACAAAATTTTGGTATAGGAAATTTTTGCAGATGACTTTAGTAAGGAAGGATCAGGTCGTAATATTATATTGTAGTCCTAATAAATGCTTTTTCGCTAGCTTTTAGATTAAAAACTAAGTATAAAGTTTCCCTCTCTTGCAGAATTGAAGTGCAGGAACACTGATAGTAGATGAATTTCCATTAAGCTATTAACAGATGTGTCTAAGAATCCGATCGCACCATTAAATGTTTGCAAAATGCCTGGACCTGAAATGCAACCACAAGTCAAGTTGCATGTTACATAGGATCAATCATCTAAAAAGTACTTGATGGAGTTGTTTCTAATTAATATCTACCTTACTATAATTTGCAACTCTACAGCAGAAAAACACATTGCCTTCTCGCATTGTCAAGGTGGCAAATTCACAATCGAAGTCTCAAGATCTCCTTTCTCTATGATAATTCTATTTTGATCACCATGCAGATAATGGATAGGCCACAACAGTTGTAGCCTGGTTCACCATCACTCGATTCAGTGCGTCTTCAATTATACGTTCAGATTCAGCTTTGAGTGTATTTGGTACCTTGGACATCTAATGGCTACCTGTTTCTTCTGCCTGCTGGATAATTGGAATCCTCATAGTATTACCACAATATGATAATCCTGCATTTTATTTGGATGAAACTAAATGAAGCAATATGGTCCAATGAGTCTGTAAGCAAATGCTAAACTCCTAAACAAAAATTAATAATCCTACATTTATCAATTGTAGAGAGGAAAAAGATTGAAGTCATAATGCTTCCATTTTTCTTTATCCATTGAAAGCTATTAAATGTTGTTTTACTCTGAAGTAGCTCAATTGACCTAGTAATTTGGATCATTAAGAACTATTGAATGATGAGTTTAGGAGAATATTTTGCTGTACTAACTTGTCGTAGGCCACTAACAAACCTTTGCGCATTTGTAACTTTGATGTAGCTTTGCTTTCCACCTTGTTTGCATTTCCTTCTTTCTACATATGCAGTGTTGGCATGGATGAGTCATTGAACAAAACTGATTCTTGACTGACAAGACCAATCTATCAACTCATCCACTTCAATTTAACCTTTTAATTTTCAATTCCATCAGGTGACCTGATTTAGGATCAAACGATCTTTGCAATATTGCAGTCACTATGCATTGCCCATTTCCAATTTTTCCAACAATTATGACTTTCTGAAAGAAAAGAGTGACAACATTACAATTATGACTTGATTAATCTGTTTTTTTTTTTTTTTTTTTTTTTTCCAATTATCACTTGATCAATTAAAAAATAAAATAAACTAGTACTGCTTTGTTGCTAATGCTGCATAGAAGTAAAAGGGTGGTAAAACACAATTTGAAAATAAAATTTAATCTTTTCCAAATTGAATGGCAAAGCTGAGGCCTTGGAAAACCTGAATATCTGGCCTAGATGGATATCTAAAGCATAAATGATGAAGGTCAATTTTTCCCTTGTATGATTCATTGTCATCCTGGACTCATTAGTTAGGTCTATGTTTAACTTTGAATTTATCATTGCTAATAAGGAAGCATCAATAGCTTTGTCTTTTGCTACTTAGGTCTATGTTTTCAGATAAGGTCAAACAGTAATGCTGAAAGTATTAATATTGTCTTTTGAACTTCATATAAAAGTTCGGGAGAAAAAAAGAAATGCTTTCAATATCTAGGACACAGGCCAATAATTAATAAAGATAATGTAAAGTAATTATATGCAATATTATAGTTTCTTTTTGTTAAAATGTAAAATCAGAATTCATATACCTAGGTCAAAAGATATACTCTGCAGCTGTGGTGAACAAAGACTATAGTTTATAGAAAATAAAATTACAGGTTGAGACACGTGAAAATGGCACAAGATGTGATTAAAGAGAGTATGTTATGACTATACTTTTAATATTGCTTTTTCAAACATCTATTGTCTATGAAAGACATCAATCATATTGGCATTCTTAATCATGCTCAAATAAGCAATCAGAACAATAGTTTGCGTACATTCATGTCCAATGCCTCTTGTGCTATTCTCTCAAAACCAGCATCAAATGCACTTTCAGCTGCATTTAAAAGTTAAAATGCACAAGACAAATAATTCTTGTTCTTCACCACCCATGGAGTCCACTCAGCTGCAAATTTCAAAATTTCAAAATATATTAACAACTTAGATGATTATCAAGATGAAAGGATCATCTAAAGTACAGTCATGGACCAGAAGTTAGAACCTCAAGCAATGTATCAGTAAAAGACCAGCATAGGCAAGTTCAGGTGCAGCTCTTATTTCTTCAATTCTTGCACCACCTTTCCATATGCAATATTATATTTGATGGTGGACAAAAAGAACAAGGGTTCTTGGCTGACAAGACCAAATTTTCCCTACTCCATTAAATCTGAAAATTTTTGAGATTAATATTATTCATAAGAACTTTGCCCACCTGAAGATCATTGTATCACTTTGAAGAACTGATAACTAGTGACTTCTCGCGCTTTTGCTTTGTCCAACCAAAGCTCAAGTTTCGCCATCTGGAATATAGAAATAGAATCAACTAAATACATTTGCTCATTTAATAAATGTAAATTATTGAAATAAACATAATTAACTATTGTATCAACATTGAAGTCATCTAATATCTTTCCTATTGCGTCATAAGCATCGATGTTTGATCCAGCAGAAAATGAACTTGTGTAGGAACATGCCAGCAGAAAATGAACTTGTGTGTAGGAACACACCAGGCCTAGAGACCTAAACTAAACCATCCATGTGGTACGGAAAAGAAGGCATAATACTTGCACACATACATTCATATGTTGTGGTTGCACACATCTTCATTAAGGAACTTAAGCCACTAAAGTACCTAATACTTTTTTTTTTCAATTTTTTGCTTTTGCTGCATATATAACTTTGGAACCAACTCTGTTTGGAGGAAAGGCATAATCAGATACAACAAAAATCAGCAATACTTGAAACAAAAAACAACAATAAAGTTGATCAATTATAATTGATAAATTTATAGAGGACTGAGTTTAAAATGATATGAATGAACCTGTGGAAGTATTAGGAGTTTTAGATCCTTATGGTCTTAGTTGCTATGTCTAGGATTTGAGCAGTCACATGGATCCATGTAATGTATGAACCTTGCCCATTAATGCCTGGCATTTTCCTGATAAGTGAGAGAAAGAGATGTACAATAATGTTTTGTTGACTAAAATAAAATGAACTCATCATTACAAGTGAGTATTCAATGTAGTTTCTTGTTCCGACTAATAAAAAATTAAGACTTTTTAATTTCAATTTTTTTTTTTCTTTTCTTTTTCCTCCTACATTTTTTCTGTAACTAAATGGAGCATAAATTTAAATAATCCATCACTAAAATTGTTGACGCTAACTTGAAATGTTAAAATTGTGTGTTAATCTAATCTAAATGAGGCTCATTAGGGGGTCCAGTGAAAAGGGGATGATTACCCATATACCTCATTAGGGGGCACCTCTTCCAGCTTTGCCTCTTTCCTTGGTATCCTCAATGAGGCTCAAAACTAGATTCAGTTTAGAACTCCCTTCTTGTATTCTGTTGCAAAATAATATTTTTTTTAAGCAGGGAGAGGGTCCAGTGAAAAAGGGATGATGTCGATGCATGATGGAAGAGAAAGAACATGGGGATATAGAATCCACAAGCCAAAAGTTAAAATCCAGACAAAAAGGAATTAGGATGACATAAGAGCAATTGAGTCCTTTTCAGCAATAATGTGATAGGAGCATTTCTTTCACAAAAACCTATAGATCTTCCCCTTACCTAGGTACTGCCATTTGAACTTTGAGTGCATTTTGATCTTTGAGATCATTACAAGCCTATTGTTTACGATGCTGATTCCAGGAGTACTATACACTATAGTTGCCAGCTTTGAATTTCCAACCAGATTATCATTATACCTTTGAAAAGATCAACAAAGTAAGCCAAAAACATCACCTCCTTGGCACACTTTTGAATAAAAAATCGAGTAACATTTTTTTCTTTATTAAGTAAAAGGAAATTGGCAAAGCCAAAAAATAAGTACTAATACATTTTACATATTATTTCATCTCATATAAATGTGGAAAGGACATATTATGATAATGAAAGTAATGAGACACAATTCCAGCTTGTCATCTTACTACATGTTGCAAGAGAATCCTTAGAACATTGAAAAGAAAGAATAGCATTGACATTTAATTTTTTTTTTTTTTACTGAACAAACAAGATTGCTATATATCTTTTTACAAAGGATCTAGGTTAATGATTGACATACATACCTAAAGAAGTCAAAGTGGCAGTAAATTCTGAATCTGGTTCTCATTATTTCAGTTCCACTGTCAAATAAAAGGGACCGGGTTTATGCCGCATCTTTCTTGTTTGACTCTGCCATCTTAGCAACAACTTAAGTCAGTCAATAATACTCGATCTATTTATCGAAGTGAGGCTATCATAATCAAGCACATTGCAGAATCCCCCTTGATTTCCCCAACCATCTCCTGAATTGCTACTTGTCTCTACATTTCCTTCTGATAATCAAAGAAACAAGTGAATAAACTTGAAAAAAAGCTCAAAACTTTCCAATAAACACACTGAATTTATATCCATGAACACAACCACTCGTAGTAAGAACCCAACTAGACCACAATAACTTTCATATAGGTCAATATGATCTAAATTTGATTGTTATAAAATCCTAACATAGTAAAGGAAGACTTGTTTTGAATACTTATGAGAATGAGGTTGGAATTATAGTGCAGGAACCTTGTGGTCTATTATAAATAAAACCTACTTATTCTTTTATTTAATATGTGATGATGCAACCATTTGTAGAATAAAAAAAAGGTAAAATAAGATACGAAACATGCAGGTAACCGTGCTGGAGATGTCAGAGCTTCAATGGCTAATATTTTGAAAAACACCACAACAATTAACAAGAGATATTTGCCACCACCGTTGTCATTAACTGCTGTACAAACTGACAATGAACTTGTTTCAGATTGGATAAGCCAACAAAAGATAAACAAAAACCAGGACTTAAACACAACAAAAATCCGAGATAGGCAATAAGTATAGATTACACCCAATAAGAGAAAGATCATACAGCAAAGATCATTTTGTAATCCAAATAATAAGTAGTCAGGTATTAATTCAGCCAGCGTACTTTCCATGTCATGCGTGAAGAAACCAAATTCAGGATTAATAATTATCATATGAAAGTAAAGAAATGTAATTTCAATGTATTGCAAAGTTGCAGGGTAACAAATTGGGAAATACAGAATATGAAATCAGACAAGTTTAAAATACTCAAAATATCAGAATGCTTATAAAAAATACGAAAAAGAAAGCATAGAATTGAGATTTCATTCTTGTGTTTTATCCTTGAAAAATAATACTAGAATATATGTGTTTATGAAGGATCTCGGTTAATGATTGACATACGTACTAAAAGAAGTCGAAGATGCAACGAATTCTGAATCTTGCTCTCACAAATACAGTTCCACTATCAAATATACGAGAACAGACTTATGCCAACTTTTTCCTGTTTGCCTCTGCCATTGTAGCCATAAGTGGGATAGCCACTGACATTCATTCTTTTTAAGAAGGAAGGCTATCCTATCCAAGCACGTTGTAGAATTCTCCTTCATTTCCACACCCCTCTCATGAATTGCTGCTTTTTTCTACATTTCACAAGTGACCATGTGTTGCATTTAGGTTGTGCCTATCTACTACGTATCTGCCTGAACCAAAATGTTTGTTGAATGCCTGCATATAAAAGGTAATCATGTGAGAAGTTGGTCATCTAAAGAGAAACAAGAAGTTGATAAAGTTAGATAGTTAGTATCCACCTAACATTTTTTTGCCACTCTACTACAGGAAAAAAAAATGAGCCCTTCTACTGTTGTGGTGGCTAGCTCACAGCTCTAGAGGATGATATTGATTGCTCATTATCCAACATGAGAAAGTTTAGAACTCAAAAATCAAAATAACTTGTAAGTTAACAAACTGAATTGTGGCCCTCAACCTTTTTATGGAGTACTGATGGAGCCTTTTAAATTCAATTCAGCCTCATGGTGATATATGCTGTCTCAGGTCATACCGGAGCATTTTCACCTGGTATCATTCATTAAGTACCATTATGGATTTCAGAATCTAAGCTCCTCTTTTTGAATACGAATTCAGGAGGATGCATATCAATTTTGGCTTAAAAGAAAAAATAGTAGTTAAGATTTTATAATCATTGTCTTCCCAAAGTTTCTCACTGACCAGGGGCATAAAATGAATACCATCCCTAAAATATATCATTTCTTGAAAAAATCTAAGCTGTGTTTTGATGCAAAATATTCTATCAAATAAAAGTTACTGACAGTAAATTTCATATACTTAAATATGCATAATCATTAATTAAACCATTAAGTTATATAAATCTTTGGGCTCACCACTCACAAAAGAAGTGATAAGAACCACTGCCAAAGGCCACTTTTACACATTTGATCTCCATTTCATCTATTGTACAATAAAAAGAGAACTGCTTTTACAATGTAAGAAGATAGCCCTGGATACCCACATTGAAATACAATTTTAATGTAAAGCAGGTCCTTGTTTGGAGAAGCAAGAAACATAGAAAACAGGAGAAAAACTGACTTTGTAGAGCGATTTACTAACTTGTTTCAGATTCTTGGAAAGGTCGAGAAACCTGTGATTAACGACGTACCTTTATTTATTTTGGTCACTAGAAGACTTATAAGAGCCAAAGTAACCAAAATTCATTACAAGCCAGAGATTGTTACAGAAGTTGCAATTATAAATGAAGTTGATCAAAGCCTAAAGCATACATATAAAAATGAGGCATGTAGTTCTATTGTCAATATAGACTCAATACCTATATGGATAAATATAGTGCTTGTATCTATATGGATAAGAGTAGTAATAAACAGACATTGATCCCCACTTTCATCATAACTACAGTAAGCATTATGAAGAATCTGCCATAATGAAAATCGTTTTCTTTATTTTTTTTTCCCTTCAAACAAATAATGATTACGTAAAGGTAAATAATATACTATTATTTGTTTACCTCTGTAACATTCGAATTCAAGGAGAAAGCCAATAAGCAACCACTTGGGACAAGTTCCTTCATCCAAGAATTGCTACCATGAATATCAACTTATGGTCTAAATCCAATGCAATCTACCATATAAAAATTAATAATAATAAAAAGTAAGATGAAAGATGGTATATATTGTGTTTTCAATGCAAGCTTAGCAAGCCAAAAATGATAGGAAAGAAACATTAGCAATTCAGTATGAAACAACTCATACCTCCACATGCCGAAAAAAAACATAAACCATATTTTTATTCAATTGTAGAAATAAAAACATGGTGGAGTTTGTAATTGAACGATAAAAAATACCTGTGCAAGCTAATACTGCAGTGCTGTTGCCAGATATACTTCTCCCCACGAATATTATCTCATTATCACCAAGTGCTGATCCTTATCTGACAAGATGAGAAGTAAAACATCCAAAATACATCACCAAATCAACTTGATTTGAGATATAAAAAAAAAGAAATAGAGAAATATGTGAAGAAAGCATGTAGGTGAGGAATGAAAATTCTACTGGGGAGAAAAAGAAAACTAGAAACCACTTCTAGATAATTGTTTACCACTGAGTTATTGACTTGTTGAACCACTTTTAGTATGTAAGAAGATAGCCCCAAATACCCAGATAAATTGACATACAGTTTAATGTCAAGCAGGTTCCTGTTTGGAGAAGGAAGAAACATAGAAAACAGGAGAAAAATGGACTTCTGGAGAGTGATTTATTAACTGGTTTCAAAGTTCTAGGAAAGGTCAAGAAACCTAATATATGATTAATGACTTACCCTTTATTTTGGTCACTAGTAGACTTCTAAGAACCAAAGTAACCAAAATTGATTACAAAGCCCGAGATTGTTAGAGAAGTTGCAATTATAAATGAAGATGATCAAAGCCTAAAGCACACATTTGAAAATGAGGCATCTAGTTCCGTTGGCAATACTTGTATCTATATGGATAAGAGTAGTACTAAACAGACACTGGATCCCAACTTTGATCATAAACTATTAAGCGTTATGAAGAATCAATCATAGTGAAAATCTTTTTCTTTATTTTTTTTCTTCTTCGTACGAAGAATGATAATGTAAAAGTAAATAAAAGACTATTATTTGGTTACCTTTGTAGCATTTGAATTCAAGGAGAAAGCCAATAAGCAACCACTTGTCCTTTATCCAAGAGGTGCTACCATGAATATCAACTTCTGATCTAAATCCAACGCAAGCTAAGCAAGACAAAAAAAGATAGGAAAGAAACATTAGTGATTCAGTATGAAACAACTCATACCTGCACAAGCCAGAAAAAAACATAAAACAATTTTTTTTATTCAATTGTAGAAAAAAAAAAAAAAAAAAACATGGTGGAGCTTATAACCGAAGCATAAAAAAATACCTGCATAAGCTAATTCTTCTGCCAGATATACTTCTCCCCACAAATATTATCTCCTTATCAGCAATTGATGATCCTCACCTGACAAGATGAGAAGAAAAACACCCAAAATACATCACCAAATCAACTTGGCTTGAGATACAAAAAGAAACGGAGGAAAGAATTCCATATTCTTTCTCCTAATATGTGAAGAAAGCATGCATGTGAGGAATGAAAATTCTATTGGCAAAGATAAATAAAACATGAAACCACCTCTAGATAATTATAATTATTCACCACTGAGTTATTGACTTGTTGAACCACTGCAACGCCCAAAAATTTTGGTAAAGCCCCGAGTTTTAAGTTCATATTCCTCATTCGTTTCAGTTTGTTCTGCATAATGAAATTAAATAGCCAGGAAAAAATTAGCTATACAATTAAAGAGGGTGAAGAAGAATAATTTTGTTTTGCATAATGAAATTCAATACCCGGATCTTCTTCTTTTGGCGGAGCTAGATCTCCTTCCAAGCTTTCGATGCGAGCAACCCAATCTTGACTCTTGCAACTTTCTACCAAGATGGGACAGCTCTTTATATACAGTCTCTTCAAAGACGTTAGGACAGGCAATGAAGTCAAATTGGGGCAATCCTTAATCTGAAGAGATATGATTTCGCAGATCCACTCCGGCAATGTCGTCAAACTCGGACAATTCGAAATCCCGAGATTTCGCAGAGAGGTGACCTGTTGAAGCCCCACCGGAAGAGAGGCCAATTTTGGATGATCAGATAATTCTAGATACTGAAGCTTCCTCAGGCCTTGCCATTCCAATTCCATCCAATCCCCATTATAATTAGATACCCTAAATTCCTCAAGTGCAGTCAGATGTTGTATAGATTGAAGGACATGATCATTACTGCCTTCTATCATACCAATACTTAAAGTTTTTAATTTGGAGAGAGGGGTGAATGAGGCGGCAAGTGTTGAAGAAGAAGAAGAACGAGCAGAAGAGGTTGACTCTGCTACTGCTGCTGCTGTTGGGTTTTCCTGAGATGCCGTACTTATCATTCCCATCGATATTGTTCGCTCCAATGGCCTCAAATTAGAGTTTAGCAGAATTAGTTCTTCAAGATAAGGAAATAAAGGCATGGAAGATAGTTTAGGGCAATTAAAACTCCTTAGAGTGGAAAGATGAGTAAATGAAGGCAGAAAAACATAATCGTTGTCTTCATCTTCATCCTCCACAATGGAGTCCTTCCTCCTCTCCCACCATCCCTTTAGATTAGGGCAATCTCTGATTAGGAGGTACTCTAAGGGTGGAAGGTTAAAACTATCTGATATGTACTCAAGAGAAGGAAAATCGCACAATCTAAGAGTTTTGAGAGAAGGAAATTGATGTAATGGTGGCACATGTTGGCATTTCTTCATTGACTTTAAGAATAGGTGTTCGAGATTTTTGAGTGACGAAAGCCAACTTGGATATATCACTCCCCAGTAACTGTTTAATTTCAAACCTTTAAGATTTTGGGTTGGTTCCAAAGCTTCAATTGACTTCTCATCGTACCCAACATTCACTTCATTGGCATCTCCTTTTATCCACTCTAATGCCAACTCTTCAAGATGTCGTTTCCCTTTCAAACTTGCAGCCTTGCATTCTAATTCAATATTTTTCTCATGTCTCAGATTTTTAATCCTTAGATTTTCTCTCAGGTGGTTTAATCCGTGAAGTTCCTTCAATTCACCACCACGCCTAGGATCCGTACTTAACACATACTCTGCTAGTGACTGGAGATTAGTCAATTGCCCAAGTCCATGTGGCATATGAGTCATACTATTACAGTTATCAATGTTAAGATGCCTAAGATTGACTAATCTAGTAATATTTCTCGGCAATTCCATAAGACTATAACAATCAGAGAGATCCAGTGTCTCCAAATTTTGCAACTTTTCAATGGAATTGGGAAGCATCTTTATGTAACTATTACTTGAAAGATCGAGATACCTTAAATGCTTCAACTTTCCTATAAAATGTGGCACAGTCCTAATGCCAGTCATGTTCAAATCTAACAGGCGCAAGAACATAAAGCTTGAAACAAATGCATCACACGTTGACTGGTTCAATACCATTTGTTGTGGATGCCAAGCTTGACATGGCAAGAGAAATGTTCTTATCTTATTCGCTTCAAACAACGTGGCTGGAATTTGGGATGATGAGGATAAATCAAAACCAATTGACACATGATGAGTTTTTCCACCAATGTTTTCCCCATTTATGCCAAAAGTGGTGCTCTCTAGTCCCACTACTAATATCGCCAAATCATGCATGAGGTCATGTATTTTGAATCTTGGTCCTACGTTCCACCAATCATCTTTAGCTTTTTCAAAGAATGATCTCCAAAGTAATTCCATAAGATACTCATGACCAACATCTTCTAAGCATTGGTTTTGACTCGATAACTTAATGAACCCTTGGGCCATCCATAGCTTAATCAATTTCTCTTTTTCAAACTTGTAATCCTTTGGAAATAAACTACAATAAGCAAAACATTGTTTCAAATGTGGTGAGAGATGATCATAACTCAACTTTAGTGTTGGTAGGATATCAGTTTCATTTTGATCTAATTTTGAAAATTCGTTATTTTTGAAGGACAACCATTCTTCTTCTTCTAAGTTTCTAAAGTACAATAGGCTTCCTATAGTCTTTATGGCAAGTGGAATTCCTTTGCACTTTCTAATGATTTCCATTGCAATTTCCTTAATTCTTAAATTTTCAGGTTCTTGTCCTTTTTCAAATGCCTTTTGCTTAAATAAAGACCAAGACTCCTCTTCATTTAAACCCTTTAAAATGTAAGATTCAATAGTTTTTGAAATCTTTGCAACCTTCTTGTCACGTGTAGTCACCAATATTCTGCTACCTCTTGCACCACATAATAGAGGTTTTTTTAAGCTATCCCATTTTTGAGAATCATAATTCCACACATCATCCAACACAATTAAGTATATTTTTCCACCGATTTCTTTTTGAAGATCATTAATCAATGTGTTCATCTCAAGGTTTTGTGGTTTCTTACCTTTTGAAGATTCAATGATTTTCTCAAAAATTATTTTTACATCAAAATCGTCAGAGACACACACCCACAATTTTTTCTCAAAATGATTTTTAATTTCTTCGTCATTGAATACAAATTGAGCTAATGTGGTCTTACCCAGTCCTCCAATTCCAACTATAGGAAGGACCGAAACATTCTCTTCAATTTTGGGATCCATTAAACGATCTATAATGACTTTCTTATCAACCTCTCTTCCAATAACATCTTCAGCACGTACAAAATGATGACTCTCTCTCCCCCTACTACTGCTTTGTGTCTCCCTAGGACGTGCCTCTAAGTGGAACTTCCTATCCGCTGCAATAGCATCTAGTCTCTCCCTAATGGCCTTAATCTTATGACCCATTTTAAGACTATATGCAAGTCGGTTCGATTTGGAAAAGAAGATGCGTACCTCTTTTGCTTTCTTGGTCATCACTTCCCGTCGTAAAACTTCAGTGGAAAAGTCATCCAGCAAGTCGTCCGCTTCAAAAAGTGCATCATTCAGCCTTCCCAGCCAATTCTTGATGGTATGATTCTGCGCCTGTTGCTCCTCTGCATCCAGAATGACAGCTTTGATGGTTGAAACAGTGTCGACGAGCTTTTGAAGCTCCTCTTTGACACCCCAGAGCAGTCCAAGCTCTTTGAGAGCTAGGTTGCCCAGTTGGCCAATGATTCCTTCAGCTACGTTGAAGAGAGCTCCTTCAGCCATTTCTTAATGGAGGTGAATGAAAGGAATACTTGAAACAGTTAAAGGTAGGTAAGATGAGAGCAATGGTTTGTGAGGAGAATGGCTTTATAGGAGAAGTGATCAATATATGGAAGAACAATAATTTGACAAGTCATACATGGCTGTATGCCATGTATGACTTGTCAAAAAAGCATCACATGGGCTGCGGAGCTGGCCTGGCCCTCGTATACATCACACTTCATTCGTATATTAATATTCAAATTATTTTTGAGCAAATTGACCTTAAAGTAGTTTATTCTCTTGATTTCATATTTATAAAAACTTTGACTTTTGATCATATGACGCAAAAGTAAAAGCCTAAAATGTTGTAAAAGTGTGACTTGATGGTAGAAGTTCTTATATCACCTCACTTGGTAAACGGTTCTAATAATGGTCCCATCAATGTCAGAGTGATACACGTGGTATTATTCATTTTTTTCAGTAAAAAAAGGGTAAGGTTTGCACAAATCATAGTTGTGTGGTAGACTCTAATTAATAAGATTATCTAAAAAATATGTTGCCTTGTTATTTGGCCAGAATTGTCATTCTTCTCCCTTTTAATCTTGAAAGGCTCCTAAAGTCCCTTTCCTTTTATCAGTATTATTTCTCCCTTTTTCTTCACAATGTCTAATTGAAAACTACGTGACAAAAAGAAAAAGGAACCACAAATTTTTCCTTTCACATTGTGTAATTGAAAAGTACGTATCAAAAAGCAAAAGGGCCCACAAAATTTTCTTTTTCTCATTGTGTAATTGAAAAGTGAGTATCAAAAAGCAAAAAAGGACCAAATTGGTGTAATGTAATAATAGAGTTTGTTTGTCTTTTATAATAAGCTATCGCAATCTATAAAGAATCTATTTTGTCTTACGGAGCTTTCGTATTAAAAGCCACACATTTCGTCAACAAATTTTAAAAGTTGTTCACATCAGGAGAAACCCCCCATCAAGAGATGTTATATCCTGTACCCGACATATATGCTTGGTACCTCACAAGGAGGCGGGACCGACACACTGTGGGGCCCACTTCTTTGTGAGGTACCCGGCATATATGCTATGTACAGAATATACAAAATCTCCCATCACATGTGAAGAGGAAATTGAGAGTTGGACGATTTGTCCCACAAAAATCATAGCAATAATGAAAAATACTAGTTAACACCCTATTTGTTTTATAATGTGGAGTTGATAAATTTAACCACCAAACGCACCTTTAAAAACCAAAACAGCAGATTAATATGATATAAACCACAGATATCCAATAAACCAAATTAACAAAGCAAGAAATAATATAATATGAAGCAATTTAGTTAAGAAGTGGAAAACTAAAGGTGAATCTCTCCAATGGAACAATGCCATCTATATAAAAAAACAATTACTATATTCAAGGAATTACAAAACCCCTCTAGTAGGCTAGACTGTCTATAAAACCTCTGCATCCGCTTGCCTTTCTACCATAGTAGTCCCAAAATCTTTGAATTCCTTATGCAGTAGTCTCAGAAATTGCTCATATTGTCGTGTCAAGTTACATAAATAGATGACAAAGAGAGTTAATTACTAGCCCCAAAATTTTGAAGGTCTTAGAGTAAGATTATTACTAAATAAAGATTATCAAGAACATGTCTGATTATTTTACAATTTGCATCATCCTTTTTTCATATTTGACCTTATAAAGAATCCCCCAAGTATGTAACATAAAATGTTTTCATACAAGGCTTTAGAAATGGCAAGTGCAATCCATTGGCCTTCACTGGATAATGCGCAGTACCCGCCTGCCGCTTGTTTCAAAATGATACTTATTCTTTTTCCTATCCTTCTTACCAAAATATTTCTCATACAAGGCTTTAGAAATAGCAAGTGCATCTCCTTCAGCTGCCACCGGATAAAGCTCTTGGCTTGCTTGCCATTTGTTTGAAAATGAAATCCATTCTTTTCTCCATTCCTCCATCTTGAAGTTTTCTTTTTCTCTCAAGCTTCTTAACAAATGATCAAAATAGGTTGAAGCTCGAGGTAGATAGTAGCCTTCAAGTAGTCCACTCCAGAATTTTTATGCTGATTAGGGCCAAGCAAAAATGTTATGTAACAAAATGATGAAGCATTACATAAGTAATATATGACGGTCTCTTCAGGGACATCCAATAAAAACCACTAAAAGTAGTAATATATGATGGAATATAAAGATTACCATAATCATGAAGTTTGCTCTGTATGGTTCCTGTGTTATCAAACCACATTGTGACTTGTGTTCTTGCATTCCACTCATACTGAAGGAGAGCATTAGAAAGTACATCCAATCAATCAAAATCATCTTATCTACCAAGTGTTTCTAAAAAATGCTGGTATTACTAGAGATAAGACAGAACCACTTCTCTATTAGTCAAATAAAAGAAGCAAGAGAGACTTAGGTGCCTGAAGTTGGCAAAGATTTGTGATGCGCAGTAAAAATCATTGAACATGAGTGGTACAATTCTATTGAAGGAGCTTTGTGGGCAAGGGAAATATATTGCGCAGATAACTCATGCAAAGAGACAAGGATGCCTTTTACTTAACCAAATATTTAATCCTATTTAGATAGATCAGATATTGTAAAACAAAAATGTATAGAAGCCTAGAAGGTGCAAGTTGGTTCAACTGATAATGTCTCATGACACTGCATAAGAGATGGGAAGAGAGAGGGCTACCTCCCCAGTATAGCGCATAGGCCAGACAATCCTCAGATTAAAAAAAGAAAAAAAGAGAGAAAAAAGAAGAAGGAAAATGTATAGCTGACCTCCATACCTTGTGTAAGGTCTAAGGATCTTGCGGATTGTCAATATGTATGAAGTTGAAACATGTTATTATTCCCAATTAAATTCAATTATGCTCTAGCTAAGTAATATGCCAATAAGGATATCTTTTCTCACCAGCTTCAACTCATGAGGATTCTTTGCCAACTTGTTTGCACTTTTGAACCACGTTCCAAGTAAAAAATTGTCATCAGAAGCAAGAAGTATATCAATATCCTTTATGAGCTGAATAAATTTTTTGCTATGAAGATTTAAAGCTTTTAAATCCTTCTGTCGAAAAGCAGTCACAGCATCCAAATATACTTGGTTTGCTAGCGTTGACAGTACTTGCTGTGTTAAGTCCACCAAGTCATACCTGTCAAAATTCCATGGATAATATAAATGGATTCTATTCTTTGCCTAATAATTATTTTCTGATGCTCTATCTAGGTCAGGAGTTGGCCTTTCAATTATCAGAGTCAACTAGAAAAATCCTGCCACAGTTCCTTTATTATGGATGCAACCTAGCATCAACATCTTACAATCACTGTTTGTAAAAGACAACAATACAATGCTGATTCTTAGATGCACATGACATTCAACATTACTTCTAACCATGTTAAATTCTAAGTGATTTTGCGTATGAAGGAATTTGCAGAAAAGAAAAAGATATATTGATCAAAGACGCAAAAACCACAAACCCAATGGTATCCATGTAATTGAATCATGATATCCATTGATGTACATATTGAAGAGGGACCTGACTTTAGCATGAAGGAAGAGAAAATTATTTCATACATAACAATGAGGCATGCTCACTCACAGCTTAATTGTAAAGACCACGTGGCATTATTCAGCACCTGAGGGGGCCCAATAGAATAGCTTAAGCTGCATAAAACCCCAATTATATATTTAGAGAGTTCTAGATTAGGCAGCTTGTGCTTGTGTAGTGGTTGCCTTCAAATTTGAGTGGTTTTTTAGAGGCTGCTTAAATTTGTGCAGATACACTTTACATAGATCCATACCTAAGTTTAAGAAACTCTGAGCAGTTTTTATTGGGTCACTGATACCATAAAGGTTCACATATTAGATCCAATGTGCAAAGTGCTACTTAGTGACTTAGAATTTCAGGTTTAAGTAGTATTTATGCACCGAAGCTCATTTATTCTGCTTATCTGTTCACTCTTCAAAAATGGGGGAAAATGACACTATCACAAGTCGATAAAGGCAAGTTAAGATTAGTTACCACGTATTTTGTATCATAAGAATGTGCATAATATAAAAAGAGTTGATCCAACTGAACCACATCACAAATATGGCATGTAATCAAGCTTTTATGACCAAATAAAATAAAACATATTGATTAGGGAATGGAAGCAGAAGGATCAATTCAAAAGAATTCACTTTATGCAGGATTGTCACAATCATGCCAGGGAAAGAGAAGAAGAATTTTGCAACTTACGGATATATAATCTTTTCCATTTTACCTATATGTAATGCTTCCAGCAAAATTATTTCCAGCATCAATTAGAAGTCTTAAGGCTTTGATCACCTTCTGAGTAGAATACCATAAAATGTGCCTGAGGCAAAGGAGAGCTGGTATTTGATGGATCCCAATCTGGGAATTTGACTATGAAATCAGTGTTATGATCCTGCAATGAATTAAAGGCCACGTAATAAGCATTTAGTAAGATGCTGTCCTAACTACAGGAGCCAAAAAGTTACCAACAGTTATCATAGCTGGTGAATGTAATTTATTAAGTTGGAATGTTGAATGAATATCTATATTATAGGAAATGCTCATTTCATAAAAGTATACTTCAAAATTATCATGTTAAAAAAGATCATAGAATCTCTAAAATCTTTAGCAGAAGAAAACACAATACATTTACATTACCAGATAATACTTTAATTCTTGGTCCACACAGCAAAATTAGCATCTTCTTTTCTTTTTTTTCTTTTTCTTTTTTTCTCTTTTATGTTTATAAGACACCATAAAGATAAAAACAATAAACCACCTACACAGAGAACTATAATAAGTCGTAGAGAAATTTTCACTAAACAATCTTTCATGACGTTAAAACTTTAGAATATTTTCATAGGAAAAAGAATCAGCCTCAGATTACTCTTTATTTACAGTTCTCAAAGATAATTTTAAAATCATTTCTTCAAAGAAGTAGACAAGTTCTTTCTTGGTGCTCAATTATTTTGATAGGAATATTATTGAATTTCTTCTGCAGCAACAAAAGGAACATCATATTTCTCGGTGCATGGTGAAATGTTTTGGTACAATTACAGTGAACTCACAAGCAAACATCATAGGGAATTCTTGCAAATCCTCTATTAGAATGAAAGTCATGTTAAAGCATTTGTGAGAAGAGAAATTTACTTCAGGGATAAGGCCTTAAGAGAAGAGAAGTAACTAGCAGCAATCAACAAAGTTTTGATTATTGCATATAAAATTAAGCTGTGAATGATCACCACATAAAGGTCACCTTTCTATACTGGTATTCATCTCTTGACAAGAAATATTATATAGTTCATTCCACGAGTTTAGAGAACAACTCTAAATTTCTTCTTTCAAGGATTCATCACTACATTTCGGTCTATATGCTCTCAAAAGAAACTAAATATGGAATGGATATCCTTGACTAGAATTTGTAAATTTAACAACAACCACCCTAACTTGGATAGAATGGAATGGTGAAAAAAATAAATGTGACCTTGACTAATTTGTTGATGATCCATAGTCAACCCCAAAAATTTGGGACTATGGCTTGGTGGTTGTTGTTTGCAACACAAATTTGTTATGTTAAGAACCAAAAGATTAAAGAACACTATATTATGTTTCCCTTTCTAGTCATCTTTTCAAATTATTCTTAGGGGTAAAAATGACATTGAGATATCCTATCCAATAAATTTAATAATAATAAAAATACTTCTATTACATCCGTACAATTGTAAATTGTGTGATAGAGAATTTCCCAAGCTGCCTCAACTTGATGAATTGCTTTGCCATAACGTCTGTGGGAATAGGACTTCAACCACTCCTACAATAGTGATAACGTTAAATTACAACCATACAGCATTAAAATGTCAGCAATCATGAACCATCAGAGAAGCATTTCTTTTTTTTTGATAAGTATCGTAGAAGCATTTTTTTCACTCATCTGAATCTAGCTTGCATTTTTCATGTGCAAATGTGTTTGTGAGTAATTAAAAATTAAAATTAAAATTTTAAAAATGTAAAGTAGCCACATAATCTAGCCCAATTATGTATACAAATCAGTTGAGGGGTATTGAGTAGGCCTGCGTGTGCCGCATGTGCGGGAGGGAGTAAGCATGTTGGTATGAATAATTTATAATGTTGGCCCACTTCCTAACAGCTTAAGCTTTTAGAATTGATGATGATTCAATATTAATCCTGCTATACATTCACAGTTTGACATAACCTGGAGCATAGATTACTTCGTTGTAAAAAGAGAGGAAATAACATTAGACTATTAGAGTAACATACAGAAAGAACCAATGGTGAAGCAAGATAAGGGGGACAGAAGAGTATAGAAACTTTTTTAATAGGTGCGTAAATCTTAAAAAGTTTCACACCCTTATATTCTAATTTCTGAATAGTCCTTGCTAAAATAAGTATTGAATAGCAGTCCTGCCCAAAACAAGTAATTAATAGAAGTTGAAAATCTATAATTACCCGAAGTTGAACTTTTTCACTCCGAAAGGCCATTTCAGACCTCAACTCGTAAACAACTGGATTTTGCGTATATACCAACACCAACCTGTTACGAAAAGTTTTTAAGTCAACCTGCTCTAAAAAAGTCACAAAACTACAGTAACAAAAGAAACGATTACCAAGGTTTATAATTTTCACAACCAGTGTTCTTTTCAGTGGAGGTAAGTGTAGATTAAGAGTCCGTTTGCAATATGCTTATTTTGCTGAAATTGAAATTTTTTTGCTGAAAGTACGGTAGATAAAGGTAAAAGTTAGCTCAAATAGTATAATAAGACCCATGAATAGTACTAAAAAGTGCGGTGAGACTCATGAATAATAGTAAAAATAAGCTGAATAGTAAAATAAGTTGGCAAAAATAATCTTTGCCAATAAGCTGTATCCAAACGGACACTTATACAACTTATTTTGCTGAAAACTGAAAACACCGTAGCAAAATAATTTTTAAATATGTGAATAGTGCCGTGGGACCCATTTTTAATAAAAAAGTTGATGAAAAGTGAGGTTTGTGGGTCCTGTAAACAGTGCACGGACCCACTGGTGTACACTGTCCACCGCTTATTTTGCTGAGTGAACAGTGCACTGACAGAAAAGTAAAAAATTACGGCTAAAAAAAAAAAAAAAAAAAACGCAGACCTAAGAGTCTGTTTGGAACAGCTTATTTAGCTGAAACTGAAATTTTTTTGCTGAAAGTACTGTAGATAAAACTAAAAGGTAACTAAAATAGTACAGTGTGACCCATGAATAATAGCAAAAATAAGTAAATAGTAAAAAAAAAAGCAAAAATACAAAACTGACCCTTTAACTTTAACATTTTTTTATTTTAGTCCTCTAACTTTCAGTTTTGTCAATTCAGTCTTTTATCTTTCAATTTTTGTCAATGTAGAGCTCCGTTACAACTCTGTTAGTGGCTGCCGTTAGATCCACTGAAACAACGTTGTTTTGCTTTTTTATTTTTTTTATTTTTATTTTTTACATAATTTGGAATTAAAAGAAAAAAAAAATCTAGAAAAAAAAAAAAAAAAAAAAAAAACCCATGCTGCATCCACCACAGTCGTTTTAGCGTTCGAAACTCCAAAACCTTGATTCCTCTCACACAGCGCCTCCGCCACAATGGAAGAAGTATGTGAAGGCAAAGACTTCTCCTTCCCTAAACACGAGGAGGAAATCCTCCGCCTCTGGACGGAGATCAAGGCCTTCGAGGCTCAGCTCGAACGGACCAAAGACTCGCCGGAGTACGTTTTCTACGACGGTCCGCCGTTCGCCACCGGACTCCCTCACTACGACCACATCCTCGCCGGCACCATCAAGGACATCGTCACCCGCCGCTTCGGCTGGGACTGCCATGGCTTGCCAGTCGAGAACGAGATCGATCGCCGGCTCAATATCAAGAAACGCGACGATGTTTTGAAGCTCCAACTTCGGCCAAGTTTTGCTCTACCTTGCCTTACCGTAGTACACCCATCACCGATTCAGTCAAGGCAGAGCAGCGAGGGTGGTGGTGGTTTACACGGCGAGCAGAGTAGCGAGGGACGGCGAGGAGAGCAGCTGGTGATTTCGTTCCCCTTAATGTTTTTTTTTTTTCTTTTTTTTTTTCCAGATTTTTTATTTATTTTCTTTTAATTACCAATTAAAAAAAAAAACATGCAAAATGGGTCTAACGGCAGTCACTAACAGAGTTGTAACAGAGCCCTATATCGACAAAAATTTAAAGTTAGATGATTGAATTGACAAAACTGAAAGTTAGAGAATTGAAATAAAAAAAATGTGAAAGCTAGAGAGTCAGTTTTGCATTTTTACCTAAAAAAAACTAGCTTTTTAAGCCAATGCCAAATGCATACTAAGCTAGAAGATAGCAAACGTTATGAATCAGATACTCTGCTGTATTAGCAATTGAACTGCTTTTCCAACTCTACTACAATGTTAGAAAGTCTAGATCAAAAACAGAAAAATTCCTGCAGTTTAGGCTTTCAAGTTATACATGCTAGGAACAATATTTGGATTTCACAATAGTGGAACATACCATGGTTGAATTTTACTGACGTGCATCAACTGGACCTGAGGAGATCGCATCCCAGATGCCATACATTTCAATATTTCCACCAAAGTTATGCAACATTCACCTGGAGCATATTAAGAGTATACATATTTACTATAAAATTAAATTTCCAGGGTGAGATCTCATGAAGATTAAACATCTCCTTTGAGATTTAAATAACAGCTACTTGGATCCATTATTGGTCATATTTCAAAAATGAAATAGCTATTCATTCTAGAAATACTTAATAATTTTCATTGAAAAATGACAAAATGCATAAATTGTTTATTTAGAGGGAAAAAGACAAAAATTTAATCTCCAACTCTATTGGAAACACTAGGAGATGCTAGGACTAGGAGTATAAACTAATCTACTTTATACTCCACCAATCACAACTTACAATGAATGAAAAAAAAAAAATTATATATGACAAACTGTGATTGGTGATGCATGAAGTGGAACATAAAAAATGAGACACAAATTTTTTATTGCTTTTGGAAACTATTGTACAATTAATAAAACATAAAAGGTATCGATTGAACTAAGATCAAGAAACTCCAAATTAACGACATATCAAATAATTTAAAATAACATCAGAATTTTCTTTTTTAAATTTTTTGCAATATCAAGAAACTATAAATCAACTAAAGATCAAACAATGAGAATTTTCTTCTTTAATTTAATCTATTTATTTTGGGGATTTAATTTAATATGTGCCTTTTTAGGGATTTAATGGTTCAGAGAAAGAGATGATTTTGGCAACTAGAAGTTGGAATCAAGCCGACTGGAAATAAAGCTTCTTAGATGAAGTAAAAAATGGTACAGAGCGTAAATCACAACTCTTATTGATGACCAAAATTTAGAATAGGCAATTTTGTTAGATGTGCTCTATGCTACTAGCTCTTAGGATCAAAACTACACAACTGTGGATTTCATATTCTCTTGAACATGACTAAAATATTGTTTGCTAAAAATGCCTGGGCCAAAATGACAATCATGAGACAAGTTGCACATTAGGTACAATAATCACTTATCTAAAAAATAATAAGTATTTAATTAATAATCACATTACCATTATTTGCCACTACTGTAGAGAAACACTATTTTGTAGCATAATCGAAGTCTCAAGCTTCCCTTTCTATATTATATAACACTATTTTTAACCACCGTGATTAAAATTGAGTGATTGATTGCATTTGTAGCATTATATAGCAATGTATTGGACGTCCAAATTCCAATGGTTTGTAGGAGAATGCGAAGTAAGACGAAAAATAAATGAAAAACAAAGGAAAACGAGAGCAACCAACAATTTTTTACGTGGAAAACTCTCTGTGAAAAGGAACACAGAGAGAAAAACCACGGGCTCAAGCCAGTCTTCTTGTGCACTATTTTCTTAAGGTATGTCTTAATACAAGTTTTCCTTCCTCTTATATAAAGGGAAGGCGAAGAGCGTACACCACATCAGGTAAAATTCTATTGGCCAAGGCCATTGTTACATGCGAACGAAACGTTTTGCTCCCTCAATGTCCTCTCTCCTCTGCCTGCGTGGTACTACAATGCTATGTAGACGAGGCACACCTATTGTTACCCGTGAAATGCTGAGACATTGTTTCAGGTTTAGCTCTGCAGTTGGTTGTGGGAGGGTGCCTCTACAGAGTGTACTAGGAGTTTTTCTTTTATTGAACACATGCAAGACTCTATGAGATCTAATCTCCAGTTGTTCCTCATTAGCTTTTAGATTAATAACTAGGTATATCTTTTCCCTCTCTTACAGAATTGAAGTGCAGAAACATTGATAGTTGATGAATTTCCATTATGCTAGTAACAGATTTGTCAGCATCCGATTGCACCACTAGGTGATAGCAATTAACTTCATATCCGCTTGACATGTGACCTAAATGTTTGTGAAATGCCTGGACCTGAAATTCAACCATGAGACAAGTTGCATGTTACATAGGAACAATCATTTAAAAAGTACTTGATAGAGTTGTTTCTAATTAATTTCTACCTTATTATTATCTGCAACTCCGCAGCAGAAAATGCAGGCCCTTCTCAGTTTGTCAAGGTGGCAAATTCACAATCAAAATCTCAAGCGCTCCTTTCTCTCTGATAATTTAATTTTGATCACCTTCAGATAATGGACAGGCCATGACAGTTGTAGCCTGGTTCACCATCCCTTGGTTCAGTGCATCTTGAATTATTCGTTCAGGTTCAGCTTTAAGTGTATTTGTAGCCTTATTTAAAGCAGTATCTTGGACATCTGGTGGCTACCCGTTTCTTCTGCCCGTTGGATAATTGGAATCCTAATAGTATTACCATGATATGATAGTCCTGCATTTTATTTGACAGAAACTAAATGAAACAGTATGGTCCAATGAGTCCGTAAGACTCACAAGAAAATGCGAAACTCCTAAAAAAAAAAATATATATATATATATATATATATATATAATCCTACATTTATCAATTGTAGAGAGGAACAAGATTAAAGTAATAATGCTTCCACTTTTGCTTTATCCATTGAAAGCTATTTAATGTTATTTTACTCTAAAGTAGCTCAATTGACTTGGTAACTTGGATCATTAACAACTATCGAATGATGAGTTTAGGAGAATATTTTACTGTACTAACCTGTCGGAAGCTACTAACAAACCTTTGCGCACTTGTAACTTTGATGCAGCTTTGCTTTCCACCTCATTTGCATTTCCTTCTTTCTCATATGCAGTGTTGGCATGGATGCATCATTGAACAAAAATGATTCTTGACTGACAAGACCAATCTACCAACTCATCCACTTCAATTTAACCTTTCAATTTTCAATTCCATTGGGTGACCTGATTTAGGATCAAAAGATCTTTGAAATATTGTAGTCACTATGCATTCCCCATTTCCACTGTTTCCAACAATTGTGACTTTCTGAAGGTAGAGAGTGACAACAATACAATTATGACTTGATTAATCTTTTTTTTTTTCAATTATGACTTGATCATTTAAAAAAAGATCTAGCACTGCTTTGGTGCTAAAGCTGTATAGAAGTAAAAAGATGGTAAAACACAATTTGAAAATAAAATTTAACTTTGCCAAAATGAATTGCAAAGCTGAGGCCTTGGAAAACCTGAATATCCAGCCTAGTTGGATATCTAAAGCTTACATGATGAAGCTCATCCTGTACTCATTACTTAGGTCAATGTTTAACTGAATCTGTCATTGCTAATAAGGAAGCATTAAAAGCTGTCTTTTGCTACTTAGGTCTATGCTTTCAGACAAGGTCAAACAGTAATGCTGAAAGTATTAACATTGTCTTTTGAAAATTTAGTCAATTGGCTGACAAGACCAAATTTCCCCAACTCCATTTAATCTAAAAATTTTTGAGATGCATATTATCCATAAGAGCTTTGCCCACCTGAAGATCATTGTATCAATTTGGAGAACTGACAACTGTTGGCTTCCCACTTTTGATTTGTCCAACCAAAGCTCAAGTTTTGCCAGCTGGGATATACAATTAGAATCAATTAAATATATTTGCTGATTCAATAAAGTTAATTGATTGAAATAAACATAATTAACTTTTGTATCTACATTTAGATCATCTAATATCTTTCCTATTGCGTCATAAGCATCAATGTCTAGCTTCCTCTTTAATGGCTTCATACATCTTAAAGTCTGTAGTTTCATCTAGAAGAAAATGAACTTGTGTAGGAAGCTGCCAGGCCAGAGACCTGAAACATCCATGTGGCAAGAAAAAGAGGAAAAAAGGCATAATACTTGCACACATACGTTCATATGCTGTGCATGCACACATCCTCATTAAGGAACTTAAGCCACTAAAGTATCAGGTACTTCTTTTTCAATTTTTTTCTATTTCTGCATGTATAACTGTGGAACCAACCCAGTTGGAAGAACAGGCATAATCAGATATAATAAAAATCAGCAATACTAGAAACAAAAAAACAACAGTAAAGTTGTGCAATTATAATTGAGAAATTTATAGAGGACTGAGTTTAAAATGATATGAATGAACCTGTAGAAGTATTAGGAGTTTTAGATCCTTATGGTCTTAGTTTCTATGTCTAGGATTTGAACAGTCACATGGATTCATATAATGTATGAACCTTGCCCATTAATGCCTGGCATTTGCCTGATAAGTGAGAGAAAGAGATGTACAATGATGTTTTGTTGACTAAAAGAAAATGAACTCATCATTACAAGTGAGTATTCACTGTAGTTTCTTGTTCCCAGTGATAAAGAATTTAAGACTTTCTTATTTCAATTTTTTTCTCTTGTTTTTCCTCCTACTTTTTTTCCTGTAACCAAATGGAGAATAAATTTAAATAATACATCACTAATTTTATTTTTTTTTGTCTAACTTGAAATGTCAAAATAGTGCATTAATTTAATCTAAATGAGGCTCATTGGGGTGTCCAGTGAAAAGGGGATGATTACCCAAATACCTCATTAGGGGGGCACCTCTTCCAGCTTTGCCTCTTTCCTTGGTATCCTCAATGATTGATTAGGCACTTCAAAAAGCAAATGCAATCGAAAACATGAGACCTCAGGCCTAATATAAGAACCATAGCTGGTGCTCTGACCTAGTAACACATCATTTAGGTTTCTTGCGAACAATTATGAAGTATTATTATATTTATTTTAAATTTATATTATTTACAATTTTTCAACTTATTCCATTACCTTTCTCTCAATTTATTAAATATTACTAAATTTTTTTTCTTTGATAAATTTACTTGCAATTTAAGAATAATGCCTTTGCATGAAAATTTACTAAAATAATTAAAAGTGATTTTTTTTATTTAATCAAAATGATTTAGACTTGATTGACTATTACACAATTTTTTTTTCATGCTCATTTATGTTGTACTATTTTATATTAACCTCATAATATCATGAAATTTTATTATAAAATTTGTTTCAATTATTTTTAGTATATTCATCTAGTATTTATAAATTTAATATACCTCTATTTGTATTTTAATTAATTACTAAATTAATTATAACATCATTATAGTTCAACCTCGGTCAATCTCGGTCAAATTTTAAAAATCTTAAACCTCTTTTTTCTTTTCTTTTTTTTTTTTTTTTTTTTATTATTCTTTAAACAATCTGGATCTGAAAACCATGCTCTTCGCAACATGTGAAGATTTCTCCCCATACCATGCTTACTGGTTGAACTTGCCCGGTTCTATTCTGATAAAAATAAACAAACATTAGTGTTCTTTGGACATAAAGGCTAGATGACTGTATTCCATGTACGACAGTGGCCAAAGTAACAACAGCATCGCTATCTAGGATTATCATTCAAATTAATAAGGGAAATATAAAATAATAGTAAGAAAAAATCCTCAGAGATATTTTCAATAACAGCATAATTAATTTTTTTTCGAAGTCGACAAAAAAGTAGATCACCAACTCTAGGGATATGATTAATAAAGAGGAAGGCCCAAACCACTTGCCGTAAGATTTCATTTAAAAAAAAAAAAAAAAAAGACCACTTGCATTATGGGATGGTTACACTTTGTCCATTACCCTTATGTACATATGATAGAGTTTATTCAATATGAGATATGAGATATATAAGTTCACATATTATCTATTTGAGAGCTACTATATGTGATATTCCTTGCAGGCCAGGAGCAGTGGATGCTTTTTGGTTCATAATTGATATAACCAATAAAGACTATTTAAGTTTTAGATAAAAAGAATTAAGAACTATTGAAAAAAGAAAAAGAAAAAAAGAACCTAGTTAACTTCTTGAGATCGTAACCAAGTGAGGTATTAAAACGATTGAAGATTATATGTGGGAATTAAGCTACAGGTGAGAGATGTGGTGGCTGCTGGTTTGTCCAACTTGGTCTGGTGTAAATCTCATTTAAATAAAGAATATAGGATTCTCACCCAAAAAAAAAAAAAAAAAAACCGAACTAGGTGATATGTGCATGCTTGACTCATTCAATTTAATTAAAGGTCCAGTTAATAAATGTGGTTAAAGTTGAGATTTTTTTTTTGGCAATCAAAATTTTTTTTTATAAGGATGTTGCACAACATTAAAAAATAAAAAAGACAAGGTCTTCTTTCTAAGTAGTTTAAAGATCTGCAGAGAAGCATGTTTGATATAGATATTTCTGATCTATACGGATGTTCTGACTTTCAATTAAAAGGATGTATTTATTGGTTAGCTGTTATTACTTTCCAATATAGTTGGACTCGCTTGATTCTTCCTTTAAGGAGTGCAATTAAACATCTATAATCAAAAGCCTTCAATTAATTATTTGTTATTTTTTGGGGTTACTTGGAAAATGGCCTATGATTTCATACTAGTCATCACTTTTGAAATTGTCTATGATTTCCAGACCTTGCAAAAATGTGAAGTTTGTGCAATGGACAACCATGTACAAATAACCTATTCAAGTTGATCTGCTTTTGGTGTTTCCTACTTAACATTCAATTACTCAACTGAAGCTCAATTGCTTGTTGAAGAGATAGTGCTGGACAACTTGTCCAACTACTCCGTAAAATAAAATAAAAATAATAATAAAATAAAACAAAAATAGAGAGAGAGCTCTTGACAAACGACTACGACAAATTTTAGGCTGCTGTAAACAATTTATAGTTTTTCTTAAAACAAAAAAATTTACTTAGTTTGACAAAATTGTAAAATACAATACTTGTTCTTCATATTTTATCTTTGCTCATTAAAATAGTATATAACATTTTCATAGAAATCTAAATAATGATTGTACTTGTGGTTCAAAGAAACCATATAAAAACAAAAGAGCAATGATAAAAGCATGAATTAAAGTTTTACCTTAAAACAAGATTTCACATTTTTAATTGAAATCGAGTTTAAAATTTTTTTAAAACAAAAAAAGAAGAAAGATTTCAATATATGGAGGGTGCTATAAAGAGTGTGTATCAAAATTGTCCTTAAAAAAAAAATTTATGTTTGAGTTTTTCTTAAATTTTTTTAACACAATTGGTTTAAATTTTAAAATAGAGATTATATTAATTCAGAGTATGTTTTGTAGGGTGTAAAAGTAAGAGAATAGAATATGGTGGAAAGAAAATGAAAGATGAATAACTATTTTCTCTTATTTGCTAGAGTAAAAGATGGAAGAAAGGGGAAAAAAATGGAAGGATGATTATTCTATTTGGATTTACTACCTTTTTATCTTTCCAAAATTGGAGGAAAGTAAGGGGAAAATGTTTTAAGCCAAAGTGTTTGATTAATGAATGATCTCACTCTCATAATATTGAATAGGGAAGTTGTATAGTTGAAGAATACAATGAAGATAACATCTGGGTTGCTATATATCTCTTCCTTTTTTTTTTTTGAGAAAGTTATATATCTCTTCCTATTTTGTAGTTAAATGAACGTAATCTAGAAATAAGCTTGATGTTGTGTCAAGAGACACTTGATTTTTTTTAATTTTTTTATATCTTGATCTTGGTTTGCTATTGTTAGAAGTTTATTATTATCATCTGGTCCAATTTGTTGAGAAGAAACTAAAATCGGAAAAAAAATCAGTGGAGTTGTGAAGATGTGAGTGACTTAATCCTCGCAAGAAAGATAAACATGTAATCCAATAAAAGAATATAATAAGAAACACAATATGTTTTATTTTTCTCTCCACTTTTATATCCATGTGTCAAACACATACAAAGCTATGATTTACCAAACACCAGTATATTATTTCCCCATGTTAGATTCCTCGCCATATTGCTTGCAGGTTGAACCTGCCCGGTTCTGTTCTTATAATAATAAACAAACAATAGTGTTTTTTGGACATAAATAAAGGTTAGATGACTATATGCCATGTATGACTGTGGCCAAAATAACAAAAGCATCGCTATCTAGGATTATCATTCAAATTACAATTAATTAGTAAGGGAAATATAAAATAATAGCAAGAAAAAACACTCAAAGATACAAGATTTGACATTTTAGGTTTTTAATAACTATATAATTAATTTTTTTTTGGAATTCGACAAACAAGTAGATCACCAACTCTAGGGATATGATTAATATAGAGGAAATGCCCTAACCACTTTCTGTAAATTTCATAAAATAAAAAAAAAGTACCACTTGCATTATGGGATGGTTACACTTTGTCCATTATCCTTAAGTACATATGATAGAGTTTATTCTGTCAATATGAGGTATATAAGTTTACATAATATCTATTTGAGAACTATCATTCAGTGTGATATTCCCTGCCCAGAGCTGTGGATGCTTTTTGGTTAATAATTGATATAAGCAATAAAACTATTTAAGTTACCTATAATAATAACTATTGAAATTATTAATGAAAACGAACCTAGTAACTTCTAGAGCTCATAACCAAGTGAGGTAGTAAAATGATTGAAGATTATATGTGGAAATTAAGCTACAGGTGGGATGTGGTGGCTGGCTTTTGGTTTGGGTAAATCTCATTTAAATAACGAATATAGGATTCAAAAAAAAAAAAAAAGGAACCTAGGTGGTAGGGGCATGCTTGACTCATTCAATTTAATTAAAGGTCCAATTAGTGAGTGTTAGTGTATTGGTTAAGGTTGAGTTTGTTTGTATTTTATTTTATTTTTATTATTATTATTTTTTAAGATAGAGTCTTCTTTCTAAGCAAATTAAAGGTCGGTGGAGAACTATGAATGATATAGATACTCCTCTATTTGAATGTCCTGACTTTTAGTTAAAAGACAAATCTTGTAGCTAAATTAGCATCTCCCCATGCACAAAGTGCTTAGAGTTTAGTAGGAAAATTGTTCAAACTACGGAATTTAGCATATTGTAATTATCTCAAAAAAAAAAAAAAATGTATTTGTTGATTAGTTTTTATTACTTTTCAGTATAGTTGGACATGTTCGATTCTTCCTTAACAAGTGCAATAGTATACCCATTAACAAAAGCCTTTGATTAATTATTTGTATCTTTTTTAGTTTACTTGGAAAATGGTCTACAATTTCATATTACTCTATCACTTTAAAAATGGCCTATGATTTTCCAGGTGTTGCAGAAATGTGAATCTTGTGCTTGGAGGCCCTGAACAACCAATATGCAAATAACCTATTCAAGTTGATCTGCTTTCGGTGTTCCATACTTAGCACCATTTTCAAAATACTTGCATTCAATTACTCAACTAAAGCTCAATTGCTTATTGAAGAGGTAGTGCAACTGTGACGTGAACGCCCACTTATAAAGCCCAAGCTGCCATAAGGCCCATGACAATACCAAAACCTCTCTATGTATCCATTCGTCCTAAGCCCACTGTATATATAATCTGTCCAAGAAATATGGCAAAAGGCAAAAGCTACCATATCCGTAGTCATATAGTTAACATTAATTAGGTGCGAATTTAAGGCCAGATTTGGTAGAGTTGTTAAACAATTCATTTTCAGTTTTTAAACAATATTACATACATTTTCACACACATTTTCACCCGCACGTATTTCAAAAAATTACAAACAACATTACTCAAACTTCTCTATCAAACGGACCCTAAAATTGTACAGATATTATTCCCAACACTCCTCACGTAACGATTTGATGATAATTAAAAAAAAAAAAAAAACACGTACTAATCATTGGATTTAATAAAATACAGGAAAAATAATAATAAAACGAAGTATGAAGGTGGTCAGTTCACAACCACCAGTCCCAAATCCTTTAACGACTTTTTTTTATTTTTTTATTTGTTAAGTGAAAATGAAAATAATAAATGAGACTTATAAATGTTAATCTCCAAGACCTTCTTAAATATGACAAATTGTAGTTTTTTTTTTTTTTTTTTGGAGATATATGACAAATTATAGTTGATAAAATATAGGTGTAAATGCACTTTTAGTCCCTATATTTTGGCTTTTTTCCATTTTGGTCCATACATTTTTATTTTACCACTTTTAGTCCCTAAACCAATTAATACATGACATTTAAGTCCTTATCGTCACCCAACTAACAGAAAAAACTAACGTGGCTAATGGCACATTAAAATAATAATTAAAAAATCTATTTTGACATTAAAAAATGCCACTTCAGCATCTAAATTAATTTTAATTAAATAAAAAAAATTAAAAAAATAAATAAATTGAGATCTAAGAACATAAGAACTTGTTCTTCAATGTTCTTCTTAAATCAAGAAATAAACCCAGCAACGACATCAAACCCAGAATCAAAGAGCAAAACCAGAATAAAAGAACATGAACATCAAACCTACAGGAAAAAAAAAACTTGAACATCACCAAATCAAAGAGCATGAACAAGAGCAAACACAAGAAAACCCACAAAAAACCACACCCAAACCAAACCATCCAAAGAATAGAAACCCAGCAAAGCACCCAACTCATCCACTCCCAAACCAAACCATAATTAAAGAAATTTCGAATACCACAACAAGTTAATAACTTCAAAAAAAAAAATTTCAAAATGCGAAATTCCCAGCAAACGCCAAAACCAAATCTCCAGCAAACCCCAAACCCCAAATATCTAGAAACGATCACTGATCAGACCAACAACAATAACAAACCCTGCAATCCCAACCAATGAATCCAGTTGAACCTAGCACCCACCAACATCTCTTTCTCTAAACCCAGATCCGATCAAACCCAGTCAAACCCACCAATGATCATTGATCAAAGCCGAAGAGAAAGCCCAAATCCCAGCAAACCCAGTCGAACCCAGCACCCACCATCTCTTTCTCTAAACCCGGATTCAAAGAGAAAGTCAAAAGAGAGATAGAGATAGAGATTTTGATCTCTGAGAGAGAGAGAGAGAGAGAGCTTTAGATGAAAGAGAGCTTCATTTTAGACGAGAGAGAGCTTTAGTAAGTTAAATCTAGTGGATGAGCAATGACCAAAATGTATTTGGTCATATTCGCCGATGTCGTTGTTGGGTTTGATGAGAGAGAGCTTCATTTAATTTAAATAAAAAATGACCAATTAGCGAATATGGAAAATGTCGTTGCTAGGTTTGCTCTTTGATTCTGGGTTTGATGTTGTTGCTGGGTTTGATGCCTTTGATATTCAATCTAGGTTTCTCTTTGATTTTGGGTTTGATGTTGTTGCTAGTTTTATTTCTTGATTTAAGAAGAACATTGAAGAACAAGTTCTTATGTTCTTAGATCTCAATTCATTTTGTTTTAAATTTTTTTTATTTAATTAAAATTAATTTAGATGTCGATGTGGCATTTAATGCCAAAATAGATTTTTTAATTATTATTTTAATGTGCCGTCAACCACGTTAGCTTTTTCTGTTAGTTGGGTGACGGTAAGTACTTAAATGTCACGCGTTAATTGGTTTAGAACTAAAAGTGATAAAATGAAAATGTAGAGACCAAAATGGAAAGAAGCCAAAATGTAGGGACTAAAAGTGCATTTACGCCTAAAATATATTAGATTTTCTAAATTAAACTATTTATATTTGTTATTTGAAAGTGTTTTAAATTTTATAAGTTTTTTTTTTAAGGAAGCATAAAGTATTTTACATTCAATTATTATATAAGGCGAGATATTTTATAAATAATGTAATATGTGGTTACAATTTGTTTCTAGTGTTACTTACAATGGTTCATCCATCTTGAATGACCTAAAAAGAAACCAGATATAAGTAAATTCGTCGCTTATATTAGAAAAAAAAAAAAAACGTTTTTCTTTTATGGAAATAAAAACACATTTGAGTTTATGTGTAACAGAGAATTCAAACAAAAAACATACCTGCATAAGCTAATTCTGCAGTGTTGTTACCAGATATACTTCTCCCACAAATGTTATTGCAACATCACCAAGTGCTGATTTTCACTTTGACAAGATAAGAAGTAAAACATCCAAAATGCATCACCACATCAACTTGGTTTGAGAAACAAGGATGTATTTATTTAAATGAAGAAACATTTGAATGATTTTCCATATTCTTTCTCCTAATATGTTAAGAAAGCATGTGAGGAATGAAAGTTCTATTAGCTGACAAAGAAAACAAGAAACCACTGCTCGATAATTAATTACCACCTGGGTTATTGACTTGTTAAACAACTTCAATGCCCAAATATTTTGGTAAAGAATTGATTTTTAAGTTCATATTCCTTTTTTCTTTTTCTTTTTTTTTTCTTTTTTTTTTTCCTGCATAATGAAAATCAATAACCAAGGGGAAAATTAGCTATAAATTTAAAGTGGGTGCAAAAGAAGTTTTTTTTTTTTTTTTTTGGCATAATGAAATTCAATACTTGAATCTTCTTCTTTTGGTCGAGCTAGATCTCCAACCAAGTTTTGGATGTGGACAAGCCAATCACCACTCTTGCAACTTTCCACTAAGATGGGACAATTCCAAATTGTTAATGTCTTCAAATACGTAAGGCCAGGCAATGATGTCAAATTAGGGCAATCCCAAATCTCAAGTGATTGAAGAGATATGATGTTGCAGATCCACTTTGACAAAGTCTTCCAACTCGGACAATTTGAAATCTAAGATTTTGTAGAGAGGTGGCGTATTGAAGTCCCACTAGAAGAGAGGCCAATTTTGGATGATCGTACAGTCTTAGATTTTGAAGCTTCCTTAGGCATTGCCATTCCAATTCCATCCCATCCCCATTATAATTAAATAACACAAGTTCCTCAAGTGCAGTGAGATGTTGTATTGTTTGAAGGAGAAGACCATCATTGCCTTCCATTAGACTAATATGCAAAGATTTTAATTTGGAGAGAGGGGCCAATGAGGCGGTAAGTGTTGAAGAAGAAGAAGAAGAAGAAGAAGATTAACTACGAGCAGAAGAGATTGACTTTGCTATGAGTTTCTCTCACCCTATTACTGACTCGTGTCTCCCTAGGACGTTCCTCTAGGTGGAACTTCCTATCCGCTGCAATAGCATCTAGTCTCTCCCTAATGGCCTTAATCTTATGACCCACTTTAAGACCATATGCAAGTTGGTTTGATTTGGAAAAGAAGATGCGTACCTCTTTCGCCTTCTTATTCCTAGTCATCACTTCCCGTCGTAAAACTTCAGTGGAAAAGTCATCCAGCAAGTCGTCTGCTTCAAAAAGTACATCTTTCAGCTTTGCCACCCAATCCTTGATGGCATGGCTCAGCGCCTGCTGCTCCTCTGCATCCTGAAGCACAGCTTTGATTGTTGAAACCGTGTTTTTTAGGTTATCAAGCTCATCTTTGACACCCCAGAGCAGTCCAATCTCTTTGAGAGCTAGGTTGCCCAGTTGGCCAATGATTCCTTCAGCTACGTTGAAGAGAGCTCCTTCAGCCATTTCTCAATGAAGGTGAATGAAATGAATCCTTGAAATAGTTAAAGGTAGGTAAGATGAGAGCAATGGTTTGTGAGGAGAATGGCTTAGGCAGAGTGATCAATATATACAAGAACAATAATTTGGACGTAACTGTATAGATGTCTATATGCCATGTATGACTTGTCAAAAAAGCATCACATGGGCTGTCGGAGTTCGCCTGGCCCTCATATACTTCACACTTCCATTCGTATTAATATTCAAATAATTTTTGAGCTAATTCACCTTAGAGTAGTCTCTTGATTTCAAATTTATAAAGACTTTGACTTGTGATCATATGACGCAAAAGTAAGAGACCATAAAAGTGTAACTTGGTAGTAAAAGTACTCATATCACTTTATTTGGTGAGTAACCTAATCAAGGCGGGTGTTACATGTGATATTATTCATTTTTGTCATGTGATATTGAGTCGTTAAATCCACGTCAGAGACCTCATTTTTTTTGTTTAGTAAAAAAAAAAAAAAAGGGGGTAAGGTTTGCACAATGCAGTTCTTGTCACATATAGTCTATGACAAATTGCATGTTTAGCTGAACATAATAAATTAACAATTCAGAGTTGTAACATTTGCAATTCTTTATTATCATTTGGTAAGATCAGGAAATATAAAAAATAAAAGATAAAAGCAAAATCATAATTGTGCTGTAGACTCTGATTAATAAGATTATCTAAAAAAGTATTCCGTTTTGTTATTTGTCCAGAATTGTCATTCTCCTCCCTTTTAATCAGGTAAAGGCTCCTAAGTCCTTTTCCCTTTCCCTTTTCACATCGTGTAAAAAGTACGTGTCAAAAAGCAAAAGGAACCACAAATTTTTCCTTTTCACATTGTGTATTTGAAAAGTAAAGTATCTGATCTCTCAGCAAAAATGGAATAAAGAAAAAAGAAAAGTATCAAAAAGCAAAAAGAGTCCACGAATTGGTGTAATCTAATAATAGAGCTTAATAAGCCAAAAAAAACAAGGAGAGGAAGGCGAGAATAACATTAGTAAAAGTAATTCAAAATGACATGTCAATTAAGAAAGAAAATGAGAGCGTAACTTTATATATAATATAATGAAAGAAAATAATTTATGTGGTCAACCCAATCTAATTTGTCAAGGATTATAGGTTTTTTTTTTTGAGAAACAAACACACAAACACACACAAGGGAGAGAGAAAAAGATTCTAACACTATCAAGGATTATAGTTGATTTCCAATTTTAGGACTAAGACTTTGTTGTCATTATTTAATGAAAAACAAATTTATTTAACAAAACTAGATAAATCAATACAGGCCATATACGCCTCAAGGGAATCACAAACTAAAATCTAGTCTCCTAAATGACAAAACAAACAAACATAATAACCATATTCAATACCAAATACTAAATAACTTGCTGCATTAAGTAACGCTCAAACTTAACTATGGAACTTTGAAAACACATGATATCTTTTATAGTGTACTTAGACCTAATGGTTTTTATTGAATTTTGGTTAATTAAAAATGATGTAACTTTTCAATTTTCTACCATCATTTGGTAAGAACAGGATATAAAAATAAATAAAAATGAAAACAAAATCATAACTGTGCTATGGACTTTGATTAGGCACTTCAAAAAGCAAATGCAATCGAAAACATGAGACCTCAGGCCTAATATAAGAACCATAGCTGGTGCTCTGACCTAGTAACACATCATTTAGGTTTCTTGCGAACAATTATGAAGTATTATTATATTTATTTTAAATTTATATTATTTACAATTTTTCAACTTATTCCATTACCTTTCTCTCAATTTATTAAATATTACTAAATTTTTTTTCTTTGATAAATTTACTTGCAATTTAAGAATAATGCCTTTGCATGAAAATTTACTAAAATAATTAAAAGTGATTTTTTTTATTTAATCAAAATGATTTAGACTTGATTGACTATTACACAATTTTTTTTTCATGCTCATTTATGTTGTACTATTTTATATTAACCTCATAATATCATGAAATTTTATTATAAAATTTGTTTCAATTATTTTTAGTATATTCATCTAGTATTTATAAATTTAATATACCTCTATTTGTATTTTAATTAATTACTAAATTAATTATAACATCATTATAGTTCAACCTCGGTCAATCTCGGTCAAATTTTAAAAATCTTAAACCTCTTTTTTCTTTTCTTTTTTTTTTTTTTTTTTTTATTATTCTTTAAACAATCTGGATCTGAAAACCATGCTCTTCGCAACATGTGAAGATTTCTCCCCATACCATGCTTACTGGTTGAACTTGCCCGGTTCTATTCTGATAAAAATAAACAAACATTAGTGTTCTTTGGACATAAAGGCTAGATGACTGTATTCCATGTACGACAGTGGCCAAAGTAACAACAGCATCGCTATCTAGGATTATCATTCAAATTAATAAGGGAAATATAAAATAATAGTAAGAAAAAATCCTCAGAGATATTTTCAATAACAGCATAATTAATTTTTTTTCGAAGTCGACAAAAAAGTAGATCACCAACTCTAGGGATATGATTAATAAAGAGGAAGGCCCAAACCACTTGCCGTAAGATTTCATTTAAAAAAAAAAAAAAAAAAGACCACTTGCATTATGGGATGGTTACACTTTGTCCATTACCCTTATGTACATATGATAGAGTTTATTCAATATGAGATATGAGATATATAAGTTCACATATTATCTATTTGAGAGCTACTATATGTGATATTCCTTGCAGGCCAGGAGCAGTGGATGCTTTTTGGTTCATAATTGATATAACCAATAAAGACTATTTAAGTTTTAGATAAAAAGAATTAAGAACTATTGAAAAAAGAAAAAGAAAAAAAGAACCTAGTTAACTTCTTGAGATCGTAACCAAGTGAGGTATTAAAACGATTGAAGATTATATGTGGGAATTAAGCTACAGGTGAGAGATGTGGTGGCTGCTGGTTTGTCCAACTTGGTCTGGTGTAAATCTCATTTAAATAAAGAATATAGGATTCTCACCCAAAAAAAAAAAAAAAAAAAACCGAACTAGGTGATATGTGCATGCTTGACTCATTCAATTTAATTAAAGGTCCAGTTAATAAATGTGGTTAAAGTTGAGATTTTTTTTTTGGCAATCAAAATTTTTTTTTATAAGGATGTTGCACAACATTAAAAAATAAAAAAGACAAGGTCTTCTTTCTAAGTAGTTTAAAGATCTGCAGAGAAGCATGTTTGATATAGATATTTCTGATCTATACGGATGTTCTGACTTTCAATTAAAAGGATGTATTTATTGGTTAGCTGTTATTACTTTCCAATATAGTTGGACTCGCTTGATTCTTCCTTTAAGGAGTGCAATTAAACATCTATAATCAAAAGCCTTCAATTAATTATTTGTTATTTTTTGGGGTTACTTGGAAAATGGCCTATGATTTCATACTAGTCATCACTTTTGAAATTGTCTATGATTTCCAGACCTTGCAAAAATGTGAAGTTTGTGCAATGGACAACCATGTACAAATAACCTATTCAAGTTGATCTGCTTTTGGTGTTTCCTACTTAACATTCAATTACTCAACTGAAGCTCAATTGCTTGTTGAAGAGATAGTGCTGGACAACTTGTCCAACTACTCCGTAAAATAAAATAAAAATAATAATAAAATAAAACAAAAATAGAGAGAGAGCTCTTGACAAACGACTACGACAAATTTTAGGCTGCTGTAAACAATTTATAGTTTTTCTTAAAACAAAAAAATTTACTTAGTTTGACAAAATTGTAAAATACAATACTTGTTCTTCATATTTTATCTTTGCTCATTAAAATAGTATATAACATTTTCATAGAAATCTAAATAATGATTGTACTTGTGGTTCAAAGAAACCATATAAAAACAAAAGAGCAATGATAAAAGCATGAATTAAAGTTTTACCTTAAAACAAGATTTCACATTTTTAATTGAAATCGAGTTTAAAATTTTTTTAAAACAAAAAAAGAAGAAAGATTTCAATATATGGAGGGTGCTATAAAGAGTGTGTATCAAAATTGTCCTTAAAAAAAAAATTTATGTTTGAGTTTTTCTTAAATTTTTTTAACACAATTGGTTTAAATTTTAAAATAGAGATTATATTAATTCAGAGTATGTTTTGTAGGGTGTAAAAGTAAGAGAATAGAATATGGTGGAAAGAAAATGAAAGATGAATAACTATTTTCTCTTATTTGCTAGAGTAAAAGATGGAAGAAAGGGGAAAAAAATGGAAGGATGATTATTCTATTTGGATTTACTACCTTTTTATCTTTCCAAAATTGGAGGAAAGTAAGGGGAAAATGTTTTAAGCCAAAGTGTTTGATTAATGAATGATCTCACTCTCATAATATTGAATAGGGAAGTTGTATAGTTGAAGAATACAATGAAGATAACATCTGGGTTGCTATATATCTCTTCCTTTTTTTTTTTTGAGAAAGTTATATATCTCTTCCTATTTTGTAGTTAAATGAACGTAATCTAGAAATAAGCTTGATGTTGTGTCAAGAGACACTTGATTTTTTTTAATTTTTTTATATCTTGATCTTGGTTTGCTATTGTTAGAAGTTTATTATTATCATCTGGTCCAATTTGTTGAGAAGAAACTAAAATCGGAAAAAAAATCAGTGGAGTTGTGAAGATGTGAGTGACTTAATCCTCGCAAGAAAGATAAACATGTAATCCAATAAAAGAATATAATAAGAAACACAATATGTTTTATTTTTCTCTCCACTTTTATATCCATGTGTCAAACACATACAAAGCTATGATTTACCAAACACCAGTATATTATTTCCCCATGTTAGATTCCTCGCCATATTGCTTGCAGGTTGAACCTGCCCGGTTCTGTTCTTATAATAATAAACAAACAATAGTGTTTTTTGGACATAAATAAAGGTTAGATGACTATATGCCATGTATGACTGTGGCCAAAATAACAAAAGCATCGCTATCTAGGATTATCATTCAAATTACAATTAATTAGTAAGGGAAATATAAAATAATAGCAAGAAAAAACACTCAAAGATACAAGATTTGACATTTTAGGTTTTTAATAACTATATAATTAATTTTTTTTTGGAATTCGACAAACAAGTAGATCACCAACTCTAGGGATATGATTAATATAGAGGAAATGCCCTAACCACTTTCTGTAAATTTCATAAAATAAAAAAAAAGTACCACTTGCATTATGGGATGGTTACACTTTGTCCATTATCCTTAAGTACATATGATAGAGTTTATTCTGTCAATATGAGGTATATAAGTTTACATAATATCTATTTGAGAACTATCATTCAGTGTGATATTCCCTGCCCAGAGCTGTGGATGCTTTTTGGTTAATAATTGATATAAGCAATAAAACTATTTAAGTTACCTATAATAATAACTATTGAAATTATTAATGAAAACGAACCTAGTAACTTCTAGAGCTCATAACCAAGTGAGGTAGTAAAATGATTGAAGATTATATGTGGAAATTAAGCTACAGGTGGGATGTGGTGGCTGGCTTTTGGTTTGGGTAAATCTCATTTAAATAACGAATATAGGATTCAAAAAAAAAAAAAAAGGAACCTAGGTGGTAGGGGCATGCTTGACTCATTCAATTTAATTAAAGGTCCAATTAGTGAGTGTTAGTGTATTGGTTAAGGTTGAGTTTGTTTGTATTTTATTTTATTTTTATTATTATTATTTTTTAAGATAGAGTCTTCTTTCTAAGCAAATTAAAGGTCGGTGGAGAACTATGAATGATATAGATACTCCTCTATTTGAATGTCCTGACTTTTAGTTAAAAGACAAATCTTGTAGCTAAATTAGCATCTCCCCATGCACAAAGTGCTTAGAGTTTAGTAGGAAAATTGTTCAAACTACGGAATTTAGCATATTGTAATTATCTCAAAAAAAAAAAAAAATGTATTTGTTGATTAGTTTTTATTACTTTTCAGTATAGTTGGACATGTTCGATTCTTCCTTAACAAGTGCAATAGTATACCCATTAACAAAAGCCTTTGATTAATTATTTGTATCTTTTTTAGTTTACTTGGAAAATGGTCTACAATTTCATATTACTCTATCACTTTAAAAATGGCCTATGATTTTCCAGGTGTTGCAGAAATGTGAATCTTGTGCTTGGAGGCCCTGAACAACCAATATGCAAATAACCTATTCAAGTTGATCTGCTTTCGGTGTTCCATACTTAGCACCATTTTCAAAATACTTGCATTCAATTACTCAACTAAAGCTCAATTGCTTATTGAAGAGGTAGTGCAACTGTGACGTGAACGCCCACTTATAAAGCCCAAGCTGCCATAAGGCCCATGACAATACCAAAACCTCTCTATGTATCCATTCGTCCTAAGCCCACTGTATATATAATCTGTCCAAGAAATATGGCAAAAGGCAAAAGCTACCATATCCGTAGTCATATAGTTAACATTAATTAGGTGCGAATTTAAGGCCAGATTTGGTAGAGTTGTTAAACAATTCATTTTCAGTTTTTAAACAATATTACATACATTTTCACACACATTTTCACCCGCACGTATTTCAAAAAATTACAAACAACATTACTCAAACTTCTCTATCAAACGGACCCTAAAATTGTACAGATATTATTCCCAACACTCCTCACGTAACGATTTGATGATAATTAAAAAAAAAAAAAAAACACGTACTAATCATTGGATTTAATAAAATACAGGAAAAATAATAATAAAACGAAGTATGAAGGTGGTCAGTTCACAACCACCAGTCCCAAATCCTTTAACGACTTTTTTTTATTTTTTTATTTGTTAAGTGAAAATGAAAATAATAAATGAGACTTATAAATGTTAATCTCCAAGACCTTCTTAAATATGACAAATTGTAGTTTTTTTTTTTTTTTTTTGGAGATATATGACAAATTATAGTTGATAAAATATAGGTGTAAATGCACTTTTAGTCCCTATATTTTGGCTTTTTTCCATTTTGGTCCATACATTTTTATTTTACCACTTTTAGTCCCTAAACCAATTAATACATGACATTTAAGTCCTTATCGTCACCCAACTAACAGAAAAAACTAACGTGGCTAATGGCACATTAAAATAATAATTAAAAAATCTATTTTGACATTAAAAAATGCCACTTCAGCATCTAAATTAATTTTAATTAAATAAAAAAAATTAAAAAAATAAATAAATTGAGATCTAAGAACATAAGAACTTGTTCTTCAATGTTCTTCTTAAATCAAGAAATAAACCCAGCAACGACATCAAACCCAGAATCAAAGAGCAAAACCAGAATAAAAGAACATGAACATCAAACCTACAGGAAAAAAAAAACTTGAACATCACCAAATCAAAGAGCATGAACAAGAGCAAACACAAGAAAACCCACAAAAAACCACACCCAAACCAAACCATCCAAAGAATAGAAACCCAGCAAAGCACCCAACTCATCCACTCCCAAACCAAACCATAATTAAAGAAATTTCGAATACCACAACAAGTTAATAACTTCAAAAAAAAAAATTTCAAAATGCGAAATTCCCAGCAAACGCCAAAACCAAATCTCCAGCAAACCCCAAACCCCAAATATCTAGAAACGATCACTGATCAGACCAACAACAATAACAAACCCTGCAATCCCAACCAATGAATCCAGTTGAACCTAGCACCCACCAACATCTCTTTCTCTAAACCCAGATCCGATCAAACCCAGTCAAACCCACCAATGATCATTGATCAAAGCCGAAGAGAAAGCCCAAATCCCAGCAAACCCAGTCGAACCCAGCACCCACCATCTCTTTCTCTAAACCCGGATTCAAAGAGAAAGTCAAAAGAGAGATAGAGATAGAGATTTTGATCTCTGAGAGAGAGAGAGAGAGAGAGCTTTAGATGAAAGAGAGCTTCATTTTAGACGAGAGAGAGCTTTAGTAAGTTAAATCTAGTGGATGAGCAATGACCAAAATGTATTTGGTCATATTCGCCGATGTCGTTGTTGGGTTTGATGAGAGAGAGCTTCATTTAATTTAAATAAAAAATGACCAATTAGCGAATATGGAAAATGTCGTTGCTAGGTTTGCTCTTTGATTCTGGGTTTGATGTTGTTGCTGGGTTTGATGCCTTTGATATTCAATCTAGGTTTCTCTTTGATTTTGGGTTTGATGTTGTTGCTAGTTTTATTTCTTGATTTAAGAAGAACATTGAAGAACAAGTTCTTATGTTCTTAGATCTCAATTCATTTTGTTTTAAATTTTTTTTATTTAATTAAAATTAATTTAGATGTCGATGTGGCATTTAATGCCAAAATAGATTTTTTAATTATTATTTTAATGTGCCGTCAACCACGTTAGCTTTTTCTGTTAGTTGGGTGACGGTAAGTACTTAAATGTCACGCGTTAATTGGTTTAGAACTAAAAGTGATAAAATGAAAATGTAGAGACCAAAATGGAAAGAAGCCAAAATGTAGGGACTAAAAGTGCATTTACGCCTAAAATATATTAGATTTTCTAAATTAAACTATTTATATTTGTTATTTGAAAGTGTTTTAAATTTTATAAGTTTTTTTTTTAAGGAAGCATAAAGTATTTTACATTCAATTATTATATAAGGCGAGATATTTTATAAATAATGTAATATGTGGTTACAATTTGTTTCTAGTGTTACTTACAATGGTTCATCCATCTTGAATGACCTAAAAAGAAACCAGATATAAGTAAATTCGTCGCTTATATTAGAAAAAAAAAAAAAACGTTTTTCTTTTATGGAAATAAAAACACATTTGAGTTTATGTGTAACAGAGAATTCAAACAAAAAACATACCTGCATAAGCTAATTCTGCAGTGTTGTTACCAGATATACTTCTCCCACAAATGTTATTGCAACATCACCAAGTGCTGATTTTCACTTTGACAAGATAAGAAGTAAAACATCCAAAATGCATCACCACATCAACTTGGTTTGAGAAACAAGGATGTATTTATTTAAATGAAGAAACATTTGAATGATTTTCCATATTCTTTCTCCTAATATGTTAAGAAAGCATGTGAGGAATGAAAGTTCTATTAGCTGACAAAGAAAACAAGAAACCACTGCTCGATAATTAATTACCACCTGGGTTATTGACTTGTTAAACAACTTCAATGCCCAAATATTTTGGTAAAGAATTGATTTTTAAGTTCATATTCCTTTTTTCTTTTTCTTTTTTTTTTCTTTTTTTTTTTCCTGCATAATGAAAATCAATAACCAAGGGGAAAATTAGCTATAAATTTAAAGTGGGTGCAAAAGAAGTTTTTTTTTTTTTTTTTTGGCATAATGAAATTCAATACTTGAATCTTCTTCTTTTGGTCGAGCTAGATCTCCAACCAAGTTTTGGATGTGGACAAGCCAATCACCACTCTTGCAACTTTCCACTAAGATGGGACAATTCCAAATTGTTAATGTCTTCAAATACGTAAGGCCAGGCAATGATGTCAAATTAGGGCAATCCCAAATCTCAAGTGATTGAAGAGATATGATGTTGCAGATCCACTTTGACAAAGTCTTCCAACTCGGACAATTTGAAATCTAAGATTTTGTAGAGAGGTGGCGTATTGAAGTCCCACTAGAAGAGAGGCCAATTTTGGATGATCGTACAGTCTTAGATTTTGAAGCTTCCTTAGGCATTGCCATTCCAATTCCATCCCATCCCCATTATAATTAAATAACACAAGTTCCTCAAGTGCAGTGAGATGTTGTATTGTTTGAAGGAGAAGACCATCATTGCCTTCCATTAGACTAATATGCAAAGATTTTAATTTGGAGAGAGGGGCCAATGAGGCGGTAAGTGTTGAAGAAGAAGAAGAAGAAGAAGAAGATTAACTACGAGCAGAAGAGATTGACTTTGCTATTGTTTTTGTTGTTGTTGTTGGGTTTTCTGAAGATGCCATACTTATCATTCCCATCGATATTGTTTGCTCCAATGGCCTCAAATTAAAGTTCCCCAAATATAGTTCTTCAAGATAGGGAAATAAAGGCATGGAATACAGTTTAGGGCAATAATAAATATTTAGAGAAGAAAGACAAGCAAAAGAAGGAGGAGAATTCTTTTGCCTTCAAGATTGCTATCGTTGATATTCCCCCATAATTATCATCATCATCATCATCCACCATGTTGAAGTCCCTCCTCCTCTTCCACCATTCCTTTAGATTAGGTCAATACCTAATTTGAAGGAACTCTAGGGATGGAAGGTTAACACTCTCAGATATCAGTGATACATACTCAAGAGAGGAAAGCCGATCAACTCAAGAGTTTTGAGAGAAGGAAATTGATGCAATGGTGGCACAATTTGGCATTTCTTAATTGAAATTGACATTAGGTGTATGAGGTATTTTAGTGACGAAAGCCAACTTGGATATCTCACTCCCATGTAGCCTTTTAATTCAAAATGTTTAAGATTAGGGGTGGTTCCAAAGCTTCGATTGACTTCTCATCTTACCCAACATCCACTTCATCGACATCTCCTTTTATCCACTCTAACGCTAAGCCTTCAAGGTGTTGCTTCTCTTTCAAACTTGCAGCCTTACATTCTAATTCAATATCTTTATCATGTCTCAAATTTTTAATCTTAAGATTTTCTCTCAGAGGGTTTAATCCATGAAGTTCCTTCAATTCACCACCACACCTAGAGTCCGTACTCAACACATACTCAGCTAGTGACTGGACATTAGTTAATTGCCCAAGTCCTCATGGCATATGAGTTAAACTCCAGCACCCATCAATGTTAAGATGCCTAAGATCGACTAATTTAGTAAAATTTCTTGGCAATTCTATTAGTCCTCTACAACAAGAGAGATTTAATGTCTCCAAATTTTGCAACCTTGTAATGGAATTAGGAAGCATTTTTATGTAATTGTTCCCTGAAAGATCGAGATATCTTAAAAGTTTCAACTTTCCAATAGAATGTGGCACACTACTAATGCCAATGCCATTCAAATCTAACATGTGCAAGAACTTAAAACTTGAAACAAATGTATCACAAGTTGATCGGTTCCATACTCGTGATTGGTTCCATACCACTTGACGTGGATGCCAAGCTTGACTTGGCAAAAGAAATGTTCTCATCCTATTTGCTTTAAACAACAAGGTTGGAATTTTCAATGATGAGCCTAAATTAAAACCAAATGAGACATAATGGGTTTTTTCACCAATGTTTTCCCCATTTATACCGAAAGTGATGTTCTCTAGTCCAACTACTGATATTGCCAAATCATGCATGAGATCATGTATTTTGAATTTAGGTACATCGTCCCACCAATTTTCTTCAACTTCTTGAAAGAATGATCTCCAAAGTAATTCCATAAATTACTCATGACCAACATCTTCTAAACATTGATTTTGACCTGACAGCTTAATGAATCCTTGTGCCATCCATAGCTTAATCAACGTCTCTTTTTCAATCTGGTAATCCTTTGGAAATAAACTACAATAAGCAAAGCATTGTTTCAAATGTGATGGGAGATGATCATAACTCAACTTAATTGTTGGTAGGATATTTGTTTCTTTTTTATTTACATTTGAAAAATCCTTATTCTTGAAGGACAACCATTCTTGTTCTGAGTCTGTAAAGTATAATAGGCTTCCTGTAGTTTTTATGGCGAGTGGAATTCCTTTGCACTTTCTAACAATTTCCATTCCAATTTCCTTAATTCTTAAATTTTCTAGTTCTTGTCCTTTTTCAAATGCCTTTTTCTTAAATAAAGACCACGACTCCTCTTCATTTAAACCCCTTAAAAAGTATGGTTCAATAGTTTTTGAAATCTTTGCAACCTTCTCCTCACGTGTAGTCACCAATATTCTACTACCTCTTTCACCACTTAGTAGAAGTCTTTTTAAACTATCCCATTTTTGTGAATCATCATTCCACACATCGTCTAATACAGGTAAATATCTCTTTCCATCAATTTCTTTTTGAAAATCATTTATCAATGTGTTCATTTCAAGGTTTTCTGGTTTCTTTCCTTTTGCAGATCTAGGATTTTCTCAACAATTATTTTTACATCAAAATCATCAGAGACGAACACCCACAATTTTTTATCAAATTGTTTTTGCATTTTTTCTTCATTGAATACCAATTGAGCTAATGTGGTCTTCCCTAAACCTCCGATTCCAACTATCGGAAGGACTGACACATTCTCTTCAATATTGGAATCTAATAAATAGTCCATGATCACCTTCTTATCGTTCTCTCTCCCAATAACATCTTCAACACATACAAAATAATGAGTCTCCCTTACCCTATTGACTTGTGTCTCCCTAGGACGTTCCTCTAAGTGGAACCTCCTATCAGCTGCAATGGCATCTAACCTCCCCTTAATTGCCTTAATCTTATGACCTATTTTAAAACCATATGCAAGCTGATTTGATTTGGAAAAGAAGATGTGTAACTCTTTTGCCTTCTTGTTCTGGGTCATTACTTCTTGTCGTAAAACATCAGTGGAAAAGCCATCCAGCAAGTCGTCCGCTTCATATAGTACATCTTTCAGCTTTCCCATCCAATTCTTGATGGTATGATTCTGCCGCTGTTGCTCCTTTGCATCCAGAATCACAGCTTCAATTGTTGAAACCATGTTCCCAAGCTTTTCAAGTTCAGCTTTGACAACCCAGAGCAATCCAATTTCTTTGAGTGCTAGGTTTCCCAATTGGCCAATGATTCCCATTCCCTCAGCAACTTTGATGAGAGCTCCTTTCGCCATTGCACACTAACAGGTGAATGAATGCTAAATGGCCACTCTTTTTACAAGTAAAGGTAGATAACTAGATGAGAAAGATCGTTTGTGGGGAAGACAACTTACGAAGAGCGATCAATGCATACAAGACCCTGTTTAGAATGCTTGGATGTTATGTTGTGATAAAGATAAAACAATATTTTTTGCTGTAAATTTGGCCGTGTATGACTTTTTGTAATAATCACAAGCACCTCATGGGTGGTTGGTACTTGCTCTTACCAAATTCAATCCGTACTAGTTCAGATTATTTTTGTGTTAATACACTGTAAATAGTTTTATCATCTGCGAGTTCATAATTTTAACACTCTCCTTTAATGTGGTGCTCAAAATGTGGAATTTTTAACATTTTAAATTCTCCTAAAAATTTAAGTGGTTAAGAAATAATTAATTTAATCACTTAACTTATCAGTTGATTGGCATAGTTATTTAATTGATTTTTAACCAACTTCTTTTCGGAAAAAGATGTAAACATCAAATGCAACAATTTATCATTCGAAACTGATTTCAACTTTTGAGAATAAATATGGTAACATGCACCAACTTGAACTTGAATTTGAGCTCAAAGACGACTTTTTATTTTTATTTTTTATTCCCTGTCTTTTGAAAGGAGCTTTCAGATAATAATATCTTTGAGACATAGTTTTGGCTGGCATTGCTTCCTCGCCAAAGTATTACTTGGTTCAGGAACTTCTTCTAGGAGATTTCTATGATTTCTTAACAAGATTAATTTTTAATTAGAACATATATTTACCTAGAAAAATAGGAATTTCATTCCAATAGAATTCTTTTAGTCTATGATGATCAGAAAACAATTTTTATCCAACACATTAGGTTTCCAACCATACTTACTCGAGGGAGTTGTATTTATCTATCACAGAAACTCTAGGAGTTATTCTTTGAATAAGTTTCCATTGCATATGTTGTAAGTTATTGATCAAAAATACTCTTTTTGTCATTACTTTATTAATTTATAAAAAATTTAAAAATTGTGATTTTTGAAAAAAAAAAAAAAACTAATTGAGATACCCCTCAGTTATTAATAAATTCAACTGGTAATTGATAGTTGATACTATACTATGCTGAACACAAAATCTATTTTTGTCATTTAAGTTATTAGAATAACATTAATAATTTCTCAAAAAAAGAAAAAGAAAGAATAACATTAATAAATCAAGTTGAGATAAAAATACTCCAATTGGATTCTTCTTCTTTTTTTTTTAGCAAGAATTGGATCCATAATTAGTCATATTTGGAAAATGAAATAACTATTCAGTCCAAAAATACTTAATAATTTTTTCTTGAAAATGACAAAATGCATAAATTGCTTATTTGGAGGGAAAGGACAAAAAGTTCATCTCCAACTCTATTGGAAACAGAAACAATAGAAGATGTTAGGATTAGGAATATAAACTTATCTACTTTATGCTTCGACAATCACAACTTATCATATATTTGAATTTTATCCATTTTAAATTTTTATTATTTTACAATAAAAAAAATTATAGGTGGCAAACGTAATTGCTAAAGTATAAAGGATAACATAAAAAATGAGACACAAAATCTTTATTATTTTTGGAAACTATTACAGAATTAATAAAACCTAAAATGCAGTACGAAGTTTTAGTACATAATTCCATAAATGGTTTATTAATTTCAAGATGCATTTGGAAATATTTCAATTAATCCAACGATGTTTACTCCTTCAATCTCCCTTGCATTGTAAACGTGAAAGGACTTACTCATGTCCACTGACAGACTTACTCATGATATAGGTCTTGGGCTTTATTTTAGGTAAATTTGAGAAATGGGCTGAATCAACGGCACAATTTCCAATTTCCACTTTTTTGTTTTTGTTTTTTTAAAGGCCTGCTTTTGGTGTTTCCTACTTAGCATCATTTTCAAATGCAACTGTGACGTAAAGGCCCATTTATAAAGCCTATTCAATTACTTAAGCTGCCATAAGGCCCATGATAATACCAAAACTACTCCATTTAGCCATTCAGCCTAGGGACTCAGAACTTAAAGCCCATTATTGCAAAGGGCAAAAGCCACAAATGAATGCTCATGGTCTAGTTTACAATTGAATATGCTTAAAAATGGAAAACCAACGAGAAAAAGAAAAACCAGGATTGCAGTTAGTAATATTATATTGTAGTCATAATAATGTTTTGGCAAAAATGCAAAACTCACTCTCTAAGTTTCATCACTTTTCATTTCAGTCCTTTAAATTTGGGTTTTGTCATTTCAGTCCTCTAAGACTGCGTTTGGCTCAACGGAAATGCTTTTCCAAGCATAAAATCATTTCAAGGGAAATTTTTTTCCCATAAAGGAAAATATATTCAGGTTATTTGGTTGCCTCGAAATTCGTTTTCTGGAAAATCAATTCTGGTGTTTGGTTCATTCAATTGATTCATAACAACCCCTCTCTCCCTCCCCAAAAAAAAAGGTAAAACAGATAAACAAAAGTTAAAATGTCCATAACTGCAATAAATAAAAAATGGATAATTAAAAAAAGTAAATAAATAAATAAATAATTATATGAAGTAAATAATTATATAAATAAATAAACAAATAAATATATATTTATTTATATATATATTTATATATAGATTGGATCGGAGAGGTGGGTCGGAGGATGGGTTGTTTATGGGTTTGAGGGTGGATTTTGGCTAGATGGGTTTGAGGGGATGTGGATCGGCTTTTGTAGAGGGTGGGTTGGAAGTGTGTGGATCGGAGGTGAGGTGAGGTGAGGTCATCAGACTCAAATAGAGGGTGGGTCGGAGGTGAGGTAGTCGGACTGTGGGTGGAGCTTGGACTGGAAAAGGAAAAGGAAACTCAACTGGAAAAGGAAACTCACCGTGGGTCTGCGTTTGGCGCTCATCTGACAGTGGGTGGAGCTCGGTGTGAGTGAGTGAGCTCGATGTAAGGGTTTCGTACCAATGATCTCTTCTTTCTCTCTCTCTCTTTCTTTGCGCGTCGAGTCCGGAAATGGTTTGAAGTGAAAATAGAAATGTAAACCAATTTCCAGGTCAAAGGCATAATATTTACGGTCAAATAAAATGCTTTTCAGGAAAATTCTATTTTCCATGCGCAACCAAACACACGGTGAGGTGTAAAATCATTTCCTGAAATGATTTTATACCAAAACAAACGCAACCTAAGTTTCATTTATTCTCAATCAAGTCCTCCCTTGACAATTTGTTAAATGTTGCCGTTATCTACATTAAAAACGCCGTTTTGTCATTTTTAAAAATTTTAATTTTAATTTATTATTTTAAGAAAACGTCAATTTCAAAAAAAAAAAAAAAAAAAAAAAAAAAAAAAAAACCCAGAAATTATACTAAGAAACGACGAACATCATTGAAGAACAAAATTGAATCCCACCCCATACCCCGGCCCAATACCGAGAGATTGAGAAAGAGTTCGGGAGATACCACAAAATCTCACCGGAATTCAATTCCGGATATCATAAACTCCCTCCCTTAAAAAACAGGGATATTACATTGTACTCTACTCGAAATGCAAAACCACTCCCGAAGATCGTCACCAATTCCTTGGAATTCATCGACAGAGTTCTCGGCTACCAGATCTCTGGGTGTTAACAGGACAAAGAAAAAGAAAAAAAGACAAAGGTTTTACAAAAATCAGATCTAATAACCTTCCAAACATTCAAATTCCCAATTAGAAAAAAGAAAAGAAAATAGAAAGAATGAGAGTTTTTGGGACTGACTGGGGTTCAAAGAATAGTTGTTGAACGCATACGACGCCGTAACCACTATGTCGCTCGCGTCGTAGCAGGGTCTGCCTTGCTGTATTGGGCTGCAGTTGACGGCGCAGGGCCCGCAGGCCCAGTCCAGCACCGTCTGCAACGCCGCGTCCTTCGCGTTGTTCTTCGCCACGCACCACAGCTCTGTGCCCACGACGCCGACCTGGGCCTTGGAAACCGACGCGCCGGCAGCGAGGAGTGGGAGCGTGAGGACCAAGAGATCCGGTAACAGTTTACTATTCTTTCTTTCCCCACTTTGTTATTTGGAACTACTTTGCCTTTTGTTTTCAAAACCCAATTTTTGGGTGTTTAGTTCAGCTCTTTAAAAGCAACTAATTTACATTTTGGAAAATGGGTTTCATGATTTTCAATTTTGGGTGTTAAGTTCATCTCTCTGAAAGCAACAAAATGGGTTTCATGATTTTCAATTCCGGTGAGATTTTGTGGTATCTCCCGTTCTCTTTCTCAATCTCTCGGTATTGGGCTAGGGTATGGGGTAGGGATTCAATTTTGTTCTTCAATGATGTTCGTCGTTTTTTAGTATAATTTCTAGGTTTTTTTTTTTTTTTTTTTTTAAATTAATTTTTTCTTAAAATAATAAATTAAAATTAATTTTTTTTAAATGACAAAACGGCGTTTTTAATGTAGATAACGGCTACATTTAACATATTGTTAAGGGAGGACTTGATTGAGAATAAATGAAACTTAAAAGACTGAAATGACAAAACTCAAACTTAGAGGACTGAAATGAAAAGTGATGAAACTTAGAGGGTGAGTTTTGCATTTTTGCCTAATGTTTTTTGGTGAAAAGCACCTTTTAGTCCTTACATTTTCAGGTGATTCCCATTTTAGTCCCTACATTTTATTTTTACCGCTTTTAGTCCCTATCCTAAAAAGCGCTTCTCGTTTTGGTCCCTGCCGTTACATCAGAAACGGAAATGGCTGACGTGGCAAACGGTAAGAATAAATAATAGTAAATTAATGTCCACGTGGCCTAAATTAATAATAAAAAATATTTTTTGGCATTAAAAAATGCCGCGTTAGTATCTAAATTTAAAAAAATTAATTTATTAATTTTAACTAAATTAAAAAAATTAAAAACAGAATTAAAAACTAAAAATCATATGAATTGAGATCTAAGTGTGTCTTGAACAAGAACACAAACCCAGATCCAAGAACACAAACCCAGAAATTTAAAAAAAAAAAAAAAAAATTCGGGAACCGAGCGCGGACTGAAGCCTCTGTCTCCAACGCAATCACCACCATCGGTAAAGCCGAGACGGCCGATTTTGAAGATGGCGGCGGGCCTCTTCTTGCGCTGATATCGTTCTCCACTAAGGCTTGCAGTAACGCCTTGTAGCCCTCGGCGTCGACGTAATCTTTAGGATTGCCGACGTACCGGTCCCATTCAGGGACTTCGAGGCAGAATTCGATGGAGGTGTCCTTGAGGCCCATGAGAATTTCAGCCCAATCCAAGATCCGGTTATGGTCGCTCTGTGCCCGAGGCATAACGTCCTGGATCCGAAGCCAGAGCAGATCACGCCGCCTTTGCCATTGTATTTTATCATCTTCCTCTCTCTCTTGCCGATCTCGATTCTCTTGGTCCTCGTTATCAGATGAGCGATCTTCGTCCTCCTCTTCATCTTCATTTCCTTCCTCTTCCTTTTCCTCGTGGTTCTGAAACTCGGTGTTGTTCGGATCTTCATCCTTTTCATCGTTATACCATCCATCAAGCTCAATCCTGAGGAAATCATCGTCAGGCGAATGGTCGCGAGGAGGAGGCAAAGGCGCTTCTTCATCACACGCTGCCTGCGCCATCAAGCGGAGAACCTGAAGGAATTGAGAGATGAAGGTTGGATCTGGGTTTTTTTTTTTAAATTTGTGGGTTTGTGTTCTTGGATCTGGATTTGTGTTCTTGTTGTTTTTGTTTAAGACACACTTAGATCTCAATTCATATTATTTTTAGTTTTTAATTCTGTTTTTAATTTTTTTTTATTTAATTAAAATTAATAAATTAATTTTTTTTTAATTTAGATGCTGATGTGGCATTTTTTAATATCAAAAAACATTTTTTTATTATTAATTTAGGCCACGTGGACATTAATTTACTATTATTTATTCCTGCCGTTTGCCACGTCAGCCATTTCCGTTTTTGATGTAACGGCAGGGACCAAAACGGAAAGCGTTTTTCAGGATAGAGACTAAAAGCGGTAAAAATAAAATGTAGGGATTAAAATGAAAATCGCCTGAAAATGTAAGGACTAAAAGGTGCTTTTCACCATTTTTTTTTGCAAGGTTTTGGATCAAAATCAAGTGGAATGACCATCTAGTTGTTCAAGATATTAATATGTGAGAAATTTTCAACTTCTTTTTTTTTTGCAGACGAAATTTTCAACTTCTAACATCTTATTTTAATTTTCCTTGAATCAATTGTCACGATTTTGAGTATTTAATTAGATAGCATTAATTTGATAATAAAAATTATTAAATGGAGTATGACTTTAGAGTTCAACAAAATTCCTTTCACAACTTTAAAGAAACCCCTATCTCATTAAATAAAAATGATCTTTTATTTGTTCTCTTGAAAAAGTGAAAAAGAAAAGATAGTAATTTTAAAATCTTCTTGTTCCTTCAAGTGTGCGAATAGATGTAATCAACCATGATTGAAATTAATATTACTAAACTTTTCTTCTTATAATTTTTGCCTATACCAAGGATTGGAATGTCATTGGTATTTCTAGTTGCCACTTACTGCATGAATGATTTGGAGCCCAACAACAACTTCCAAAAAGAAAAAGAAACAATAATTGATTTTGATAAGTATGAGTTAAAATCAAGCTGATTGGATTCAGAGATTCAATATATGAATTTAAAATAATAAAGATCTTAATTCTCAACATGATTTAATAAAACAATCCCAATAAAAAGAAATGTGAATAAGATAAATTGAAGAAGAAATAATTAATATATGTATGCGCATGGTCTAGCTTACAATTGAACATGTTCCAAAATGGAAAACCAACTCAAAGAAAAAAGAAAATCAGGATTGCAAGTCTAGCTCCTAAAATATAACAAAATTTTGGTATAGGAAATTTTTGCAGATGACTTTAGTAAGGAAGGATCAGGTCGTAATATTATATTGTAGTCCTAATAAATGCTTTTTCGCTAGCTTTTAGATTAAAAACTAAGTATAAAGTTTCCCTCTCTTGCAGAATTGAAGTGCAGGAACACTGATAGTAGATGAATTTCCATTAAGCTATTAACAGATGTGTCTAAGAATCCGATCGCACCATTAAATGTTTGCAAAATGCCTGGACCTGAAATGCAACCACAAGTCAAGTTGCATGTTACATAGGATCAATCATCTAAAAAGTACTTGATGGAGTTGTTTCTAATTAATATCTACCTTACTATAATTTGCAACTCTACAGCAGAAAAACACATTGCCTTCTCGCATTGTCAAGGTGGCAAATTCACAATCGAAGTCTCAAGATCTCCTTTCTCTATGATAATTCTATTTTGATCACCATGCAGATAATGGATAGGCCACAACAGTTGTAGCCTGGTTCACCATCACTCGATTCAGTGCGTCTTCAATTATACGTTCAGATTCAGCTTTGAGTGTATTTGGTACCTTGGACATCTAATGGCTACCTGTTTCTTCTGCCTGCTGGATAATTGGAATCCTCATAGTATTACCACAATATGATAATCCTGCATTTTATTTGGATGAAACTAAATGAAGCAATATGGTCCAATGAGTCTGTAAGCAAATGCTAAACTCCTAAACAAAAATTAATAATCCTACATTTATCAATTGTAGAGAGGAAAAAGATTGAAGTCATAATGCTTCCATTTTTCTTTATCCATTGAAAGCTATTAAATGTTGTTTTACTCTGAAGTAGCTCAATTGACCTAGTAATTTGGATCATTAAGAACTATTGAATGATGAGTTTAGGAGAATATTTTGCTGTACTAACTTGTCGTAGGCCACTAACAAACCTTTGCGCATTTGTAACTTTGATGTAGCTTTGCTTTCCACCTTGTTTGCATTTCCTTCTTTCTACATATGCAGTGTTGGCATGGATGAGTCATTGAACAAAACTGATTCTTGACTGACAAGACCAATCTATCAACTCATCCACTTCAATTTAACCTTTTAATTTTCAATTCCATCAGGTGACCTGATTTAGGATCAAACGATCTTTGCAATATTGCAGTCACTATGCATTGCCCATTTCCAATTTTTCCAACAATTATGACTTTCTGAAAGAAAAGAGTGACAACATTACAATTATGACTTGATTAATCTGTTTTTTTTTTTTTTTTTTTT
>JARYZH020000864.1:0-57303 GCA_030021035.2 Notholithocarpus densiflorus
GGTCAATTGCAATGTGTTGATGGACATTATTGCAATATGTAGAAGTTTAGATATTTTCTTGATACGGTTGAAAAAATTAAGAAATAATTTTGAAAGAGTTTCAAGATAAGTCAATAAGGTTCAAAAAGTTATTGATAAAATCCTACGGCTGAAGATTAGGATTCCTAAGAATCCCACGTCCAATATCTCTCTAGGGTTTTAGAAGTCTATTATAAAATAAGATTTTATAATATCATATTTAGTGGTTGGCCATCAGAACTACTGAGTGATACTGCAGTCTTCTGAAAACTCAAAAGAAATAGAGAGAGAGACGTGAATACCTTGGGAGGCAACACGCTTGGGTTGCTAAGAGAGGTACGCAATTTTGTTCTATTTAGAATCTATGGTTGTGTGGTACAACGATCTTTAAATGTAAATATAAATTTTTTTTGTTTTATATTACTTCCGCAAAAGTTTTCAGTGGTATCAGAGCGAACCACAATTAATCATGGATTCTGAATTGTTATTCATATCAGTATGTGTGCCGAGATCTATTTCCTATATGTCATGATTGATATATTTGATATTTTAATTGTTTTTATTTATTCGGAGAAGTGGAGAACAATAAAAATATGTGCCGTGATTTATATATGTGATATGTTGATTGTTTGGTTCCGATTCGTTTTCCGTATTCTTGATTATATTCGACAAATATGTTGCTGAAGTCACATGTCTCTTGCATCTAATCTTGAGTTGTGCGCCGTAGTGCTATAATTGCTTTATAGATTATCTATTATGGTTTCATGTATATGTGCTTATTTGTGTAACCCATGTTGATGTGTTTTAGTTCATTGACTCACCTTTTTATGTTGATAAAATCTTGAGTATTACCGAATAGAGGTGTTGAATCTCAATTAGTGGGAGTTGTATCAGATACATAAAGAATAATATTTAAATAGTCCCAGTAGTAATATATATTAAGTGCTAAATAGGATTATTTTACAGAATAATTCCTATGGCCCTCCATTGTCGGTGAATAAAGGTTCTATTAAATTAAAATTTTGTCGAAGCCAAAAGGATAGACTTGATTTTGGTTTATTAGTTCCTCTTGTTTACTTCTTGGGAAGACAGGTGTGTGTATGACTGGTGGGAGTGTGGCTAAAATAGCAACATAATCATACTAGTACATATATCACACTCAGATAATGGTTTGCACATATCCAAATAAACATGACCACTAAAATAGTGTGAAACATGTTTGATTTGGAGGCCAAAAGTAAATCGGGAGTCATAGATAAATTAAATAAAATTAGAAACATGAGATGAAATCATGATGAATAGTATCTATTTGCCTTTATATGGTGTGCACAGTATATTTCAAAAGAAATTATTGGAGCATGCAAGGTAAGGGTTCCCGATGCCCACTTCGAACTATTTATGAATATAATTGTTATATTCTATTCTGGGAATCTATGATAATTTGTTCTTGTGGGAGGTACCATTAGTTATTCAAAAACCTAAATATGATGGATATTTGTATGTGAAAATATTATTTTATATTATTTTGCAGATTCATTATGACCAATTTTAATCCCTTAGCTAAGATTTTGGATGAAAATCGATTGTCTGGACCAAACTATGTAGATTGGAAAAAGAACCTAATCATTGTTCTCATTTCTAATAAGATATAGCTCATGTCCTTAATACTGAGGCACCAGAACTTGCTTTAGCTGATGCCACTGAGGAGCAAAGAGATGCATTTAATAAGTGGCATGAGGTTGATGAAATGGCTAAATGCTACATATTGGCCTCTATGACCAATGCGTTGCAAAAACAATGCCAAGGCCTAGTTACAGCACAAGATATGATGCTGCACCTCAAAGAGATGTTTGGAGAACAAAGCACAAGTGCACGACAAACTGCTATGAAAAATCTCATGTCCACCAAAATGGTGGAAGGAACTCCAGTTCGGGAACATGTCCTAAAGATGATTTCTTTCATCAACAAACTGGATATGCTTGGTGCAAAATTTGATAGTGAAACCCAAGTTGATGCGATCCTAGCATCTTTACCTGATTCTTTTAATCAGTTTATCATGAACTATAACATGAATAAGATGGTAGTGACATTGTCAGAGCTGCTCAATATGTTGAAAGCAGCTGAGGATCTCATCAAGAAAGAAAAGCCTACTGTAATGTTGGCTAAAAAATCTTATTCTTCTCTTAAGTTGAAGCCTAAGGGTAAGAACTTTAAGAGAAAAGGGTCTCAATCATTCAATAAGGCTCAAGGTGACAAAGTGAATAAGGACACTGAGAAAAAGAAAGCAAAAGGAAATTGTTTCCATTGCGGCAAGCCTGGCCATTGGAAGAGAAACTGTTGCCATTATTTGGCTTCTCTAGAGAATGACAAACCTGTAGAAGGTATGTCTAATTTGCTCGTTATTGAAACAAATTTAATGGATGGTCCATTTGATTCTTGGTGTGTAGATTCTGGTACAATCTCACACATTTGCAATATGTTGCAGGGGTTCAAGGAGACCCGAAGGCTAAATGAAGGGGAGGTGATCCTAAAGAAGGGGACTGGTGCAACCTTTGCAACCACTGCCATTGGAACCTTTTATTTAGAATTATCTTCTAGTAGAACTCTTGTCTTAGAAGATTTCTTAAATGTGCCAGAAGTGCGAAGAAATTTAGTTTTAGTTTCAAAACTTGGTTGTTCAAGATATTTATTTCTTTTTACTTCTAAACTTGTTGTTAAGTTTAATAATAAATTTGTAACTTCTGGCATTTTACAAGATGGTCTATATTTTTTGAGTTCTATTGATAATTCTATTAATTGTGTTGAGAATGATATTGCTGCTAGTATGTTATCTCTTAAAAGAAAAAGAGATGTTAATCCTACCTATTTGTGGCATTTAAGGCTTGGTCATATCAATATTGACCGAATCAATAGATTGGTAAGGGATGGGCCATTGAATCTTTTGAAGGTAGAGCCTTATCCAATTTGTGAGCCTTGCTTACAAGGGAAAATGACCAAAAGTCCCTTTACAGGAAAGGGAGCTAGAGCCACTGATGTATTAGGATTAATACACACTGATGTTTGTGGTCCTATGAATCACATGGCAAGAGGTGGTTTCTATTACTTCATTACTTTTATTGATGATTATTCTAGGTATGGTTATTGTACCTAATGAAACATAAATCTGAATCCTTTGAAAAGTTCAAAGAATTTCGTAATGAGGTTGAGAAACAAGCTGGAAAATGCATAAAAGTTCTTCGCTCTGATAAAGGAGGAGAATACCTCTTGGATCAATTTAAGGAATATCTAAAAGAAAATGGGATTATTTCTCAATTGACTCCCCCTGCCACACCTCAACATAATGGTGTAGCTGAAAGAAGAAATAGAACCTTATTAGATATGGTTTGTTCTATGATGAGCATGTCAGAGTTGCCAATTTCATTTTGGGGTTATGCTTTGGAGACTGTTGTTTATTTATTAAATAGAGTCCCCACCAAATCAGTTCCTAATACCCCATATGAGTTATGGACTGGTAAGAAACCAAGTCTAAATCACTTAAAGATATGGGGTTGTCCAGCACATGTTAGAAAGTCTAATATGGATAAGCTAGGACTAAGGAGTGATAGGTGTTTATTTATTGGCTATCCCAAAATGTCTACTGGTTTCCATTTTTACAATCCTAGTGAGAAAAAGGTTTTTGTGAGCAGGAATGCTATTTTTCTTGAGGAAGATTATAGCTTAAATGAAAGTAGAGCAAAAGTTTCTCTTGATGAACAAACTGATAACCCAATGGCTGAGTTGAATGAGAATAATGAAGAGCAAGTAATAGTGTCTACTGAACCAAGCAAAATACAAGAGACTCGACGTAGTAAAAGGACTATCAGGCCTCCAGTTAGACTCACTTTGTTAAATGAGATTTATCTAATGGAGTCAGAGGAGCATGATAATGATCCTTTTACTTATCAAGAAGCAATGACCGATAAGGATGTTGAGAATTGGAAAAGGGCCATGGAATCAGAGATGGACTCAATGTATACCAACCAAATCTGGACCTTAGTAGACAAACCAGAAGGTATTAAGCCTATTGGTTGTAAATGGGTCTACAAAAGGAAGATAGGACCTAATGGTAAGGTGGAGACCTATAAAGCTAGGCTAGTGGCGAAAGGGTATAATCAAAATGCTGGAATTGATTATGAGGAAACTTTTTCACCAGTCGCCATGCTAAAGTCCATAAGGATTCTATTGTCAATTGCTGCACATTATGATTATGAGATATGGAAAATGGATGTTAAAATAGCTTTCTTGAATGGACACATTCGAGAAGAAATTTTTATGGACCAGCCAAAAGGTTTCATATCTCATGGTCAAGAATCAAAAGTGTGCAAGTTGATGAGATCTATATACGGCCTAAAGCAAGCATCACGTAGTTGGAACATCCGTTTTGATGAGGCAATCAAATCGTTTGGTTTCTCACAAAATATGGATGAACCTTGTGTTTACAAAAAGGTTAGTGGGAGCACTATTACATTTTTAGTTCTTTATGTAGATGACATACTACTCATTGGCAATGATGTAGGAGCAATGTCATCTATAAAAGTATTGTTATCTAGTCACTTTGCAATGAAAGATCTTGGTGAAGCGTCCTATATACTTGGAATCAAATTGTTTAGAGACCGAAAGAAAAGGTTATTGGGATTTTCACAAGTCAATTATATTGACAAGATATTGGGTAGGTTTAGCATGCAAGATTCCAAGAAAGGGTTTTCACCTTTTAGACATGGAGTTCATCTCTCTAATCAAATGTGTCCTAAAACACAAGAAGAGAGAGAGAAAATGAGAAATTGTCCTTATGCTTCGGCCGTAGGAAGTCTCATGTACACAATGCTTTGCACTAGGCCAGGCATTTGTTATGCAGTGAGCATTGTGAGTAGATATCAATCCAATCCAAGTTCTGAGCATTGGACAGTAGTGAAATATATCCTCAAATATTTAAATAGGACCAAACATTATTTCTTGGTGTTTGGTGGTGAGGATTTGACTGTCCAAGGGTATACATATTCTGATTTTCAATCTGATATTGATGATAGAAAATCAATTTCTGGATTTGTGTTCACTCTTGACAAGGGAGCAATAAGTTGGAGAAGTTGCAAGCAAGATACTACTGCAGACTCTACTACAGAAGCAGAGTATATAGTTGCAAGTGAAGCTGCAAAGGAAGCTGTGTGGATTCGCAAGTTCATTCAAGAACTTGAAGTTGTTCCTTCTATTGAGTCACCCATTACTATCTGTTGTGACAATAGTGGGGCTGTTGCAAATGCAGTAGAACCAAGGGCTCGTCAAAGGACAAAACATATTGCACGTAAATATCACTTGATACGTGATATTATACAAAGAGGTGATGTAGCAATAACAAAGATTGCCTCTGCCAATAATGTTGCAGATCCACTCACAAAGGCATTGTCTCAAAAGGTGTTTGAGAAACATTTGGAAGCAATGGGTGTTAAATACATGTATGATTGGTTTTGAGTGCAAGTGGGAGATTGTTAGAATTATGTGCCTTCAAAAACAATACTATGCATTTTTATTTGATGATAAAATTTTATTTTCACATTCATAACTTTTATAGGTATATTTCATTGTTTAAATGTGGCATGTGATGTCACCTCTGTAGGAAAAATCATGTTAATGGTTAAGGAACCAAAGATAGGGAGTAATGATTTTTCATATATTATTAAATTGTTCTAGGTTATGGATATTAATTGAATATTACCACTGAAGCCTACACTTGTTGTGCTGCTATATGATAGGATGATTTACTCCATCATTGAAGTAGTGACTTTAAGCAAACAAGTGGGTGCAATGTAACAAGTACATACATTGAATTGGATCTGATCAAGGACACCTTATGGAGTGATCATTGTTAATTAAAAGGTTATTTTATCACAATTTTTCTATTGTCCTCAAACATGAGGGGTTTGTGTATATTTATTTATTATGCACATAACTTTGACAATGTCAACTGGTGATGCCAATTTTAAAGGCTATATACAGACACGTTGGGTTATGTGTGTAATGAGTAAAATATATAAATGCTCAACAATGAGTCCACCAGTCTCTAAAGAAGATAGTATATTCATTTGATTTTCATATTGAAGTTGGACTCAAAACAAAACCGACTGGTGACATTTTTCAAAAATGTTTTTCATATATATAATATTGTATATATATATTTAAAGAGTTTTTTTTTTTTTTTTTTAAAGATATTTTGGAGTCCAATAGAAATTATGAAATCAAGAAATTAAGGGTCACATAAGCTAGGGACATGACAGTGGTATTTATCCAGACCTGGTGGCTTGTGGGAATATAGTATGGTGGAAGGACATAGATATAAAATTGTATGAAATGGAACCTCATTTGTAATTCTCTAATCTTCAGGGGTCAATTGTTGTTGATGGACATTATTGCAATATGTAGAAGTTCAGATATTTTCTTGATATGGTTGAGAAAATTAAGAAATAATTTTGAAAGAGTTTCAAGATAAGTCAATAACGTTCAAAAAGTTATTGATAAAATCCTACAGCTAAAGATTAGGATCCCACGTCCAATCTCTCTCTAGGGTTTTAGAAGTCTATTATAAAATAAGATTTTATAATATCATATTTAGTGGTTGGTCATCAAAACTACTGAGTGATACTGCAGTCTTCTAAAAACTCAAAAGAAATAAAGAGAGAGACGTGAATACCTTGGGAGGTAACACGCGTGGGTTGCTAAGAGAGGTACGCAATTTTGTTCTATTTAGAATCTATGGTTGTGTGGTACAACGATCTTTAAATGAAAATATAATTTTTTTTTTGTTTTATATTGCTTCCGCAAAAGTTTTCAATCTTAAAGGTGCAACTTCATTCCTAGATCTAAAGACCATCAATGGAGTTATTATGCCATCATTTCGTGAGGCTGCACTCTTTTGTGGATTGCTTAAATCTGTTAATAATATAGAACAATGTTTACAAGAAGCATCTCTTTATCAAATGCCTTATTTTTTACGTCGTTTGTTTGCCACAATATTAGTTTATTGTAATCCAAGCAATCCAAAAGCATTATGGAAATAATTTGAAGGGCCAATGTCTGAAGATTATAAGATGTGGGGAGTGGAAAGTCTCTACTTGGACCTAGAGCCCAAGAAGTTGCTGGGCCATGGGAAAGTAATTAGGCCTGGCCTTCGTGTTGAGGGGAAAGCTCAAAGGTTGATAATCCATGAAAGAGCCGAAAGCTGGATCACCCTAGACATTGAAGACAAAGTTGAGTACCATGATCAACCCATTCCCACAGAAAAGGGAAAGCACTAGCTTATCCAGGGCATGGAGCACGGATAATCAATGTATGACCTCCAGAAGACACTAGTAACCACGGGAAACTTTTGGAATGCGCAAGAAGAAAGAAGATATTTTATCTCTGCATTAATGAAGGGGTTCTTACCTAACCTCTGCCACATTAATTGCGCACAAGATAGCCTGAACAGTACACGCAACCTCTGGGCAGTCAGAATTCTAAGATAAGAAAGAGAGGAAACCAATAAAATAAGGGAAAATATCCCTGAGACTCTGAATGGGAACAAGATAGCTGTAGTGGTAAGAATAAGAACTGAGGCTATAAAATAAGGAGGAAGGCAAAAGGTGAGGGGATCCGAAAAGGGGTAGAAAAAATTGTCTGAGAAGAGAAATAGATTAAGAGAGAGAGAAACACTAAGTGTGACACCACGGGAATAATATTAAAGGCTTCCCAAAGTCATTTTAGCATTTGTAATAGTATCGGTAGCATATTAATGGTCAAAGAAATCAATTGTTTGTGTTTCCCATTGTAGAGTTTTTATTCTCTGTTATTTACTTGTACCTTGATTGTGTGGGTTATTGTAGCAGAATACCAAGGAGTGTTCCTCAAGGACTAATTTCAATGTCCCTACCTAAGAAATTTGGCAATCTATCTCTAGATAACATAAGGACAAAAGTGTTGCAACACATTAATAGCATGCTTGAATCAATGGGTTAGAATGTGGACATTTTTGGTTTGACGGATAGTAAGCTTAGTTTAGATGAGTAACAAAAAGGATCAAAAGAAATTAAAGATGAATTGAAGATAGTTGTGTCAGAACAATATGTTGAATATATAGGTATATTCAAGGATAGGTTGTAATAATGATGTTTGAGTTTGGAGAATATGGTTTCATAAAGTGAAAATTCAACTTCTAGAATTCTCTATGTGAAAATTCGAAAATCTGAATTTTCTGGAATTTTCTGGAATTTTTTGCAGGATTTTCTGGTACTGTTCAAAAAGATTGAAGAGGTTTCAATTTTTGTTAACTGTTTTATGAAAAAATAACTAACTCTCCATACATGCCTTTTCATAAAACATACGTGCCTTTTCATGAATAGAGACTTATGTTCACTTGAAAAATAACTAACTCTCCATACGTGCCTGTTCATGAAACATAACCCTATGAGTATAAATAAAGGCTTATGTTCACTTGAAAAATAACTAACTCCACAGAAAGAAAGTTAGAGAGAAACACAAGAAATCCTGTGGTCATTCTCCAGAATTGCTATCTGTAGAACCCAACATCTTGGTTGTATCCTAGAGACAAATTTGTGATAACCCTTTAGCAACAAAAGTGTGGGGGGCAAATATTGTCTAAGGAAAACGATATAGTGTCTCCAAGTTATATATTTTATGTTTGTCTTTTTTGTTAATCTTGTTCTTCCATTATTACTTTGTGTAATATTCCCAACACAATATATTCTCACAATATCAAACTTAAATAAAGAACAAAGATATGCATATGACATGGTATTGGAAAGAGTTATCAAAGGTAAACCTGGTGCTTTTTTCATTAATGGGCCAAGTGGTACAGGTAAAACATATCTATATCGAGCGATTCTTGCTGCAGTTAGATTAAAGGGATTTATTGCTCTTGCTACTACAACATCAAGAGTGGCTGCATCTTTGTTACCAGGTGGCAGGACAGCACACTTGCGATTTAAGATTCCAGTCAAAGAAGAAGAGAGCATAACTTGTGCTATTAGCAAACAAAGTGGTATTGCTAGGTTGTTGCAAGAAGCGAAAATTATAATATGGGATGAGGCACTAATGTCAAAGAGACAAACGATGGAAGCTTTTCAAGAAATGCTTCAAGATATAATGGATAATGGTTCACAATTTGGTGGTAAAGTTGTTGTATTTGGCGGTGACTTTCGTCAAGTTTTACCCGTTGTTCCCAAGGGAACAAGACAAGAGACAGTTAATACAAGCTTAGTTAAATCAGATTTATGGTCCAGTTTAGAAAAACTAAAACTGACAGAAAATGTAAGAGCTAAATTTGATCAATCATTCTGTGATTATTTATTACGAATTGGTGATGGAATAGAGACAGTGATAATTGATGACAAAATAAAGCTTCCTCCCTTTATGATTATTCCTTATAAAGATGATTTTACTTCTCTTAGTACTTCAATACAGGCCGTTTTCCCAAACATAGAGAGATATTCAAATAGTGTATAACTTATGATAGATAGAGCAATATTAACACCTAAAAATGATGATGTCGATGAAATAAATCATATCCTTATAGATAAACTACCAGGACCTATAACCAGTTATTATAGCTTTGATGAGACTATAGATTCTTGCCAACAAGGACAACAAGAAGACTTCTTGAATAGCTTAACACCCAATGATCTTCCTCCTCATGAGTTAGTTTTAAAATTGAATTGCCCAATAATTTTGCTGAGGAATATAGACCCTACAGAAGGTTTATGCAATGGAAAACGATTAATATGTTGTGCATTTCAACCAAATGTCATAGATGCAGAAATTGATGTGGACGATCATTGTGGAAAAAGAGTCTTTATACCTAGAATTCCATTAAAACCATCTAAGAATGCAAAAATATCCATTCCCATTCAAAAGAACTCAATTTCCTATTCATCTAAGCATTGCTATGACCATAAACAGGGCTTAAGGCCAAACATTAAATTTTGTTGGTATCTATCTTCCTCAATCAGTATTTGCACATGGACAATTATATGTTGCTCTTTTTAGAGCAAAAACAGCAAACTCTGTGAAGGTAATCATTAGGCCAACCTCTTGTGAAGACTCAAATGATGGATGCACAAGAAATGTTGTTTATCAAGAAGTATTAAAACTAGCAAAACTGCATTAATATTTGGAGATTTGATTATGGAGGTTTGGCTTTTGCATTGGATTTGATTTGTAATTTATGATATCTCTATATTTCTTTTCAAATATTTGAAGTTTATTCTTATTTTCATATTTGATCTGGTTTTAGGTTGAGATTGAAGCTACAAGTTCAAAGGAAATACAATCTATATTCTTTAAGATAGAGATAGAGAGAAAGACCGAGGTAAAACAAGAAGAAATCACTCTTAACGGTTCGTATATCTTGCCGCTACCACTACCAAAACCATCAAATTCAAACAAATTTAATGCTACAAGTGGAGATTCTTTTTAATTTTTGTTATTATCATGTGTGCAGCTTCATGTACCTGTATGATTTTTTTAATATTATTAATGGGTACAAACGCAGGACACTCCTATCACAAGAGAGAGAGAGAGAGAGAAAGAAAGAGAAGAAAGAAGGAAAAGAAGAAAGTTATAGAGAAAGGTTCTATGTCGGTTTGTTTGAGATTGAGAGAGAGGTTTAGATGATAAAAGGGGGATTTTGTTTTTATTTCGGTATTTCAGCTTAACAGAAGGGCAGGTAATTTCTCTCTATGAATTTCTATTTTAATTCATTCCTTACAAATCTACAGTTCTAAATTTCTACTATATTAAATTTCTTTATCTTCTCAATCTCTATTGATTTCAGTAATCCTTTCACACAAACATACTACACCTCACTCGATTCCCTTAATTTTCCACTAGATAGTGACACCGATTCAAGTACCTTATAGGCTTTTTGTTGTGTTTTTGTCATCTATTTGTGTTTTCTCTTGACCTTGCATGTTTTAGGAAAGAGACGAGGAAGGAGGTAAAAATCAAGAGCAACAGATGCTTTGTATAGCAAGTGTAAATTAATGAGTGAATATGTATTGTTTGTGAAAATTTTTGAATGAGTTTTTATTTTTGAATTTAATTTTTTTTTCTTTGTTCGTGATGTTCTCTTGGGCTTGCATGTTTTTTCCCTTTTGGTTTTGTAGTAAAAAGAACTAAACTTTAGGAAAAGAGACTTTTATATTGGTTCATAAGTGCCTGGGTTTGTGTCTGTGTTTGTATTTGTTTCCTCTACTATTTATCAAGTATTTTGGTTGAAATTTCAATTTTTGTGAAAGCGAGATTAGTTTCAACCATGGTTGTTTGTTGACCGGTTAAATTCTAAAAAAAAAAAAAAAATTTATTTGTTGTTAATTTTTTCATCTGGGTTTTGTTTACATTTGTATCTTCTGATAAGCTATTTTTTTTGGTATTTGTGAGGGGGAGACTTTGGGTCCAAAAGGTTCAAAAGGTTTGAGTGTCTTTTTTTGACGACAATTCAATATTTTTTTGTTGAAGCTCTTATCCTTTGCTTTTTGCCTTTTCAAGTTCAATTCAAAGAAGTTGAATGATTGCCTTGTAATCAGTTTAACATTCCTTAATTACACTACTTTCCTCATCAATTGGCAAAACCCTTACATTCTCACAAAATATGCATGACATGAATGGCTTTTTTCTCTTCAATTGGCTTATACGGCTGCTTAGTGAACATTTTTGTCATATGCAGGTTTCTATGCATGTGATCTTTTACAACAAAGTATGAAAGAAGCATTTGGGAAAGTTTGGAAGCTAAAGTAGAATGGTTTGTGTGATTATTTTGGGCTGACAAAGATGCATGATTTCTATAGGCTACTAATCCATCAATTTGAACTTTGTATACAAGATATAGCAGAATGTAATGTGCGTAGGATTCTGATCATGAATGTCATAAATTAATTGGTGAAAGTTAACTTTGTATTCAACACTATTGTGAAGTTTCTTTGTCGTGATTATTATTTCTACCTTATGAAATAAGGATATTGTTCACCTAAACAATTACTCCCACTTAAGCTTTTGTTCTGCTTGAATGCTATCTTGCATTCTCTATTAGCATATGAAGTAGAATCGTTTATGCAGACTTATATGATTTCTAACCAAGTTTTTTTTTTTTTTTTTTTTTTTGTCGGCTTCATTATCCTTTTAAAATATAATGGTTTTTAAGCCAATGAAAACTATTGCTCAACGTCTAACTTATCAAAAAAAAACAAAACAAAACAAAACAAAACTTAATTACCATTTCAATAATGACTTAGTTTTAACTGTTCTACTCATATCATAAAATATTTATTTGAAGTTAGATAGTATTTTTCACGTGCCTTGCATGTGCAACAAAACTAGTAATCTATAAACAAGAAAGTTGTCGGTTGTCGCATCAAATATGTATAATGTTTATAAATCACTACTTTCCATATAGAATTGTAAGCTTACATCATTTTAGATTCATTTGAGAGATTCACCGCATGGCTAACATTAGAAGTGCCAAACATGCCAAATGGCAGAGCCCTTTTTTTGATGAAAAAGAAAAGCTTTACTTATATAATAATATACTAGTCGTAACCGATGCACGGTGTCACAAGGTCAATTTTTTCTTTTAAATTTTCTGCCTGTGATGGCACTAAGCCCTTGACTTAGTCTCAGCCAACACACCACACACACTGTAGGAACACTCATAACAGAATTATCAAGGGAATTCACACACACACTGCACACACAGTATTTACAAGGCACCAACTCCAACCTTTATTACTCAATATCAAGTACAAAGGAAGTCTGGAGAATACACACGAAATTCTCTAAGCCAAAATTACACACTCTGCTGCTGACAGCCCTAACAACCTAGGATAAATGCACAAAAATAACTGTCGCGGCAATTACTGCCAAGTAACTGCCCCCTTGTCCTGGACTTGCTGCCACATGTGGTCTGACTTATGACACCTTCAACTGCTGCTATCTTGGTCTGCTATCCGCGTTTCCAGCCCCTACTCAACAATTCTGATCATCAGGAAAGCTAGGAACTGCTTGGTAACTACTACTAATTGCCACTACACACTCTGCACATGCCAGCCCATGTCTCAGCACATCATGGGCCTTCTGCCCATGCTCCAGCAGCCCACACACACTTGTTCCAACACGTTTTAGAAGGCTTAGCCCCTGCCCAAGCCCTTTTCATCAGCATCACAGCCCACACAGCATGCCCATTTGCAGCACTTCAAGTAACTATCATTAGCCCACTCACCCAAGTCCATGCATTCTGCCAGCACCATCCAGCTCAATGCTTTGCACAGCATATCATCATCACAGCAACCCAGCACTATCTTGCACTCAAGCTATCAAGCCCACACACAAAGCAACCATCAGCCAAGCCACCAATGCCATGCACCATCTCATAGGGTCAACACCACCTATTGCTGCCCGACATCAAAATCTGTCTCTGCCCACCATGGCCCTCCTCTACCATGGCCTTGGGGCATCATGTGGAGCAAGGTGCCTCCACATGCTACCCATCATCATGCTCTTCATTCTAAATCCAGCAGGGAGACCGGGTTTGTCCCCCTCAAAGAGCAGTTAGGAACTTCACTAGATAGGCATGAGGAGCCATTGGTGTGTTGAGAAAACATAGAGCCAAGTGACTGGCCTGATGTTGCCCAAGCACTCCAGTTCCTCATGCCATCATAATCAGAAACTAAAGCTCCTAACACACGGTTTAGTTAGCAAAAATTATATATGTTCACTTTATTCAATGGTACAATTAATTATAAATGATTTTGAATTAATAATGCCAACATAAAATAATAGTCATAAGAGAAGAACAAAAATAAAATTTTAACGCAAAATTACACTATTAAAAACAGATATTGTTTGTAAAAAAAAAAAAAAAACAAAAAAAAAATTACTGATGTAGAACAGACAGTACAGGCCTTCTTTTAGAGCAACAAATGTGTAGGAAGTCACGACGCAAAATCAAGGGGGTACCAGTAGATGTCATCAGGGCAACGATGCCAGAATTGCATAAAATTTGGTAAGTTGAAGGGAAACAACATTATGATCCAGACCCGAGACTCAAGGGTCACCCAAATTTAGGCGAATTCCTTCCTTATGGCCCTGAAAACAGTGTTTTTGCAATTTTTAGTAATATTTATTTTTACTTAATAACTTTTAATTTAAAAATCATAATAAGGTCTTGTTTGTTTTGGAACGTCTCTTAGAGAAAGTATTTTCAATTTCCACAATTATCTCAATTTTGCTATTTTTGGCAAAAATTACTATTTTGCCACCTAATTACGTGATTAGCGCAAATTAGAGTTTTTGGATGTTTTTCTAGCCAACCTAGTTTTTTTTTAACTATTTAAACATTTTGTAGCCTCCTGGGCATTTTAGTTTTTTAGATTTATTAAAAAAAAAAAATACAGACTTTGCCTATTTCTCTACAGTAGATTTCAGAACCCTATCACCTTGTGGATTCAAGGAACCCTTCGTGGATTCTAGGTTTTTATTCAAAAGCTACCATGTTTAATTTCTTTTTCCATTTAGAAAGCAATGTGTTTGTTTTCTTGTAGTTTCCGGGACATCAGATATTGTTGTTCATTTTTCAAAACATCAGATATTGTTGTTCCTTTCTCAACCATCTTTATTATCATCCCCACATGCTATTATTGCTAAAGTAATTATAAACCTGGGGTTGTCATGTTAGTAGGATGAAAAATTAGTGAGTTCACAAACTCTATTAATGATGACAATTGTAAATTCTCCTGGAAACCTAAGTTTCAGTGGACAATTTGGGAATATGGAAATTCTATATTTCAATTTCAGAAGCACTATCTAAGGTCCTAAACTAACAACCTCTTTCTTTGACAAACTCTCCAATTTCTCAAAACTGTCTCTACCCTTCTTCTCATCAGACTTCAACCAAAAACCATGATTCTCAGGAACTTTCTTCTTCAATGTAATGCCAAAATAACCTTCTAAATTTCTACAAAATCTCTACAAAATCATAAAAATAAAATGAAACAATATAAAGATGTAAGCTTTGACATCACAGCCATGAGGAATGTTGTCTTTGCTAAAATTTGAGGGATCACATTCATCACAAATTGACAACAAAAAATATTCCCAAAAAAACATGAAATATTTATGCCATCTTAAGTTTCACTATTGCAACTGAAACCTTCATGATTGACTCTTTTATATGTCACAATTAATCCTTAAATAGGAATATAAACACTACCATCACATAACCAAGTATATACTTTGAAAAGCATTCCAAAAAAAATCTTTACCTGAATCTATTAATATTTATGCCAAAACTTAATGAAAACGGAATAAAAATATCAAGCATAACAGCCCATCCTTTTGTGCTTTCGTTCCTTCTGGTTAGTACAAGTTAGCTGGTCCCTTAAACAAATACAAATTCACCTTACCATTAATTGCGTGTAAGACAAAATTCAATATATATAATACAAATAAAAAAGTGATGCTCTTCTATAATATGCTTGCATATAGAAGAGCATATTTTTCTAGGAAGAAAAATACGCCCGCCTAAAACTTTTAGGCAAGCATATTTTTCTAAGAGCATATTTTTCTAGGAAGAAAAATACGCTCGCCTAAAACTTTTAGGCAAGCATATTTTTCTAAGAAAAATATGCTTGCCTAAAAGTTTTGGGGGCGGCAAAGAATTGTCAGAAAAAGATTGTAGAACAAAGCCAAGTAAAGAAAAATATTAAAGAATAATAAGAGAGAAGTCTGATGGACTCAAGGACTATTATAAAGCGAGGAAAAAACAAAGAGTCAATTGCCTTGGTTTGACTCTTTGATTATATAGGTGTACCTTTGACAAATTAGAGAAAAGTAATAGTATACAGTCTGGATTCAGCTGCTGAGAAGCCTGGTTTCTTCATTGTTGCCCCTTCCCATGGTTTGTCAGATAGAGAGAGAGGTAAGAGGTAAAGAGGGTTTATGGAGGAGGGAGAGACAGAGCTTATTGGGTAGGAAGTAAAAACTTAACCTAAAAATTTAATTAATAAAAAAATAGGCTTGACGTGGAAAATTGTGGGAGCTTCAAATCTTATGTGGCAAGCTCTCAAGAAGTCAAAAAAAAGTCAAACACTTAAGTTTTATAGTCTATATAGATTAGATTAAATGCAAATACATAAACAATAAACTTTGACAATTGTCAAATATGAATGGTGTGTAAATCATTGCTTGCCATATGTAATTGCAAGTTTGCATAATTCTAAATGATTTGACACCGCATGGAAAACATTAGAAGCTCCAAACATTCCAAGTGGTAAGGCTTAGTATAGGCTTCTGCTTTACTAATATGTAATTATATATGTAATAGTTAAGAGAGCATGGCGTGTATATATATATATATATATATATATATATATATATATATATATATATAATTAGATATAGAATAGTTAAGAGTGCATGGCATAGACACAAATTATCTTTAAATACTTTTAGGCAAATGATTTGGTCTGCAATTCACTACCATGAGGACATCGTCTGATAGCCAAGGATATCTAAGGCACTGACTGGTCCCATTTTAACATTTCTGAAGTGAAATAATTGGTTAAACTCATTGCTTCTAATCAACCTAATATCACAATAAAGGGAATACGATAGAAAAATCACGTCTTGAATAAAAATCAATATACATTCCTTATGAAATAGCCAATAAGTATGCAATGATACAATTGTGATGAAGCGCACTTTTGATAGGGAAGCAACATAAATTGACTAGGTTACTAGACTCAATTATGTAAAAAATGAGATCAATAATCTACACTTAAATTCCCAGTCCATGTATGGGATTAAAAATTAAAGGGAAAAAAGAATACAAGTTGTTTACCTTTTTCATCACACTTTTTCTATAGCTGTTGCTGCTTCGACTAGAAAAAAGTCACTCTCATAAACGAATGTTTCATCACCAATAGTTGTATTGATATCTAAATAGTGTATTATCTTCCCTCTCCCTTTCTCAAGTTTTTTTTCCCCCTTTTCCAGTACACTTTGCAGCAACGTGACGTGATTGTATATTGTAATGCCTGGCTGAGAATTTTCAGCACATTAGATTGAAGTAAAGAGGAAACAAATTGGTTCCATGAATGTGCAAAATAAATGATACTAATCAAGGGCAGCTTTGTTCCTTCGGCCACTTATTGGCTTGGGTAAACCATCAAAGATTGGTCGGGTGATGGCTGCTGTTGAGAGAGATTGCAAGTCTGGTTTTAAACTCCACTTTGACGTTGGCCAAGCAGATGTTGAGTTATTAGTTTCCTGGTCTTTCAGGCTTGATGTGCTTGACGATTTACGAACTGTAGATAGCCCATCAGCTATTATGGAATCTCCCAATCCCACTGGAATAGAATTCAACCATCCTGACTCTGAATCAGAGAATAGTGTCGTTCGGCTTGCTGATTTTGGCCTCATTGCTAGACCTTTACCTGTTGAAGCTGAGAAACCACTGCTTCCACCACTGTTTTCTCCTTTCAACAATCTTTCTGGTGTTCCAGCCCCAGAATCAACCTCAGGCTTTGGACGCCTTCGGACAGGCTTTTCATCAGATTTCTCACCCTCCCCATCTCCAGGTTCAGCAAGATTCCAATGCTCAACCACTTGACCATTCTCAGGCAAGAAACCATTAACTGAATTTCTGTAGTTCTGATGGTGGTTTGAAGGTGGACCAGAAATTGGTGAGGCTTTAAGCAGTAGTTCATCATCAAAGTAATCTGAATTCCCAGTTTTGTAAACTGACATCTCTGTGCCTTCAGCTGTATCCTTGAGATTTGGAGATTGCAGACCATAAAACTTCTGTAAAGTGCTCATGGCTGGAGACACCTGTTGGGGTGTTTTTGATCTTGGCAACTGGAACGATCCCAATATATTAGATTGGCCTAGACGCGAGGATGTTTTTTCAGTGCTGTTTCCTCTGCAGTAGAAGTTCATTATCATAATTGTTTTTGGTTGCATATCTAGTCTAGATATCAACTTCAAACTGTGTTACTCCAAAATATACACATCGGAAGTTTTTGACATATTGCAGAATAAGAAGAAACCCAGATATATTTGAATTTTTATAAAGAACTTCAAATTTAACAAAAAAGAGCCAGGCTATTTTTGGGAAAAATTGATTTTTATGCTTATGTTACAAGACATGTAAAGCAATAGAGATGATAGTCAATAAAGTTGGAAGGAAATGCTAAAACCAATTATATATCACATAAAATAACGGTAAAATTTTGGCTAAGATATATCTTCTGTCCCTGTATATTTGGGCTAGTTTCAATATCATTCCTGTACAATTTTTTGCGTCACTTTAGTCCTTATTTCTATTTTATTTCAATATTATCCTTTCCGTTAAAATTTGGAAGAAAGTTGTTTGTGGCAAACAGAAATTTACACATTAATTTTGCATACATGGATAATTTTGCTTGATGACATGGTACCATGTTAGCTAAGTTGGTGACACATAACCTTTCAAAACTTTTTTCTTTTTTCGTTTCTTTCGTTTCTCTCTATTTTTTCTTTTAACCTCTCTCTCTCTCTGATGGAGTGGGCCTCGAAGACCAGCCTGGACTTGAACGGCATGGTGATGTCAAACCTTGCCACTACCAAGAGAGGTGAAGGCCGTGACTCAACCAAACACCAAAGTGTGCCTGGCTGGGGATGGAGGACCTCAGGTTGGTTGGTGTGGGTTCATGTGGTGGCTTTGGAGTTGATTTGGGAGGCTTTGTTTGGCTGAGGTGTTACAGGTCTACGATGAATGGATCTTGTGTATTTGGTGAGTGACGCCATGAAGGGATTTGGTGTGGACACTAGAGCAGGGATTTTTCATAGTTGCCATATTGGATCGCCATTTAACATCCCTTATTTCAGACTTTATTGTTTTAGATAGTTTCTCATCTTATCAGTTGACATTTTCAAATTTTGAATATGTACTTTTATTGTGATTGAGAAATTTATGATGTAATGATGCCAGATTATACTCCCTGGAGCCTATTAGGAGGTTCCATAAACATTTTGGGTATTGCATTTTGAATATGAGTTTTCTGATTAGAATTGTTTCTCTTGGAGGTGATTCGAAGCACCCTTAGGTGGTGAACCTAGGATTTCCCCTGTAGTTTCTTATTTTCTTGCTTTCCTCAAATGCATTCTGCATCAGGATTTTTTAGGGCACGACAACAATTTAAGGATTTGAGATGCGCGGTTCAGGTATACTTTGGATTAATTCAACAGGTTGGTTTTGGAAATTGAGGAAGCTTGGGTGTTAATCAAGTTGGCGGTGTGAGTCTAAGAGTGGCCATGCGGTGGTGGGGTTGCTGTTATGTTATGTGATTGTTTGGCAGCGGGGTTACTCTGTATTGTGGTTTGTGTAGCTTTGTGTCAGGGTGGATTTGGTCGGCGGTTGTAATTGATGTTGTATACAGAGCTTAGGTTTGATTGGGATGTGAATTTGTGGGTATGATTGTTTCCATGCATGTAGGGTGATGAATTTAAAAAATTTCTTATGAAGACGACAATTTATGGAGGCTTGAGCTGTCACTCTCTCTTTTGTTCTTTCTCATTTTCTTCTTTCATGGAGAAAATTTGCAAAATGGTGAGTGATGGTTTGATGGGTGGGGAACGGTGTTCTGGTCATGGGTATGACTGACTGTGTTGGGTATTGATCTGCCATTAGAGAGAGAGAGAGAGAGAGAATGATGCAGGAGCATCTAAATGGCTGCTCATACCTGCAGCCTTGACACAAGGCAGTAGCAGCAGCAGCAGCCAACTACTAATGGCCCGATGCAGCAGCCAAGCTTCAGTAGCAGTCAGCCAGAACATTGGAGCGACCTGTACTATTGGGGTTCAACACCTCCAGCAGCCAACTAGGATTGAGTTAAGGATGTTAACTAATATTCAAGGCCATTTCTGAGCCATTTGGAGGTAACTGGAGAGAGCTTGGAAGGTTGCTAGTCTCTGCTTAGACAGTTAGTTACACAAAATAGTTGGACTTGTACTCAAACAGTGGGCAACGGGCTGTTATTGTAACAGCAGCCAATTGGATCCATTTGTACTTAGTCAATGTGTTAGCTGATTGGTTTAGCATTATTGACCAATCAGATTTAGTCTTGATTTGAGCCAACCCTGTGACTGTTAGTGCAAATAGATTGTATAAGTAGCAATATGGTTTCTCATTTGTAACAATTTTTTGTTAACTGAATAAAGTAAGCCTTGAGAGCTTTTCTTTGAGAAATTTAGGTCCAAATTTTAACAGTAAGAATAATATTGAAATCAAATAAAAATAAGGACTAAAGTGACACAAAAATGTAGAGGTGCGAAATTGAAATGCACCCAAATGTGTAAGGACTAAAAGTATATTTTGGCCTAAAATTTATGATGGTTGGAATGCTTTCAAGGGAAAAAAAGAGTTATAAAGGTTGCTCAAAGTTTCACACGCTGTGGATGATAAACCCATGTCTCAATTGTATATGAAAACCAACGCTTGTATGAGAGAATGAAATTAAAGTTTTGAATACAAGGATAAAGTGTGTACATATTTGAAGAGTCGAAAGTTAACTAATCACGGTACTACTGTTTTGAAGCAACAACAAAGTGGCCAGAAAATTCACTAGCTAGCCTAAATCAGAGTCTGACAATTCTTACTGGTCATTGCAGCCACCCATGTGCATGAGAGAGAGAGAGAGAGAGAGAGAGAGAGGCCATGGCCTTCGGGCTTATTCATAGATCAGGGAACCTTGATTGGGCAAGAACAGAGAAAACTATAATGCCAACAGTAACTCGCCAGGCAGGGAAACAGATGTTGATTTTGGCAATAGTTTTTCAAAAATCCAAGCAAAGGAAATCTTACTACAATAGTGCAGGTGATGTCCACAGAGGTAACCAGTTGTAAAGAAACCAGCATTATGAACCTAAAGTAGTGTACTAAAAGAATGGGAAGCATATCTAATACTCAGAACACCATGTCTAGTGTCATTTGAACAATGAGGCTTTATTTTCTTGAGGGGCATATAGCTATTTAACCTCTAGGAACTTTAATGGGCACAAAAGAAAACTATCTTGAAATTTCTCTTGAAGCCCAGTCTAAAGATGTGATAAGCACAGAACACTAAATTTGTAGTCAAGCTAAGAAGTAACTGTAGAAATGATAGAGATATGCATTAGGTTCTTTTTTTTTTTATAGGTAATAGATATTTTCATTAAAAAAAGTACATCTTGTTCACGATGATGAACAAACTATACATGAAACAAATAAAAACAAATCAAAGGGAAACATAGACAGATTGAAGGAAATCAAATACGGAAATACATTGCGTAAAATCCCAAATACAAGACCACACAAACAAAGTCCCAACTAGCAAAGACTTCAAAAGATCAATAGATATCTCAACATCCTCAAAAGTGCGGGTATTTTGTTCCCTCCAAATTAGCCACATATTATAAGCTGGCACCATATTCCAAACCAAAGAAGAGTGTATCCCCAAATAATTCTCCCATGCAAAAGAAGAGAAACAACTGTCCTTGGCATCACCCACTGCATTCCAAACATTAGAAAAACTTCACTCCATAAGGCATGTGCGAACTTACAATGAAGCAAAAGATGATCCATTGTTTCTCCATCGAAACGGCATAAGCAACACTAATTAACCAAAGGCAGGTTCCTTTTTACAAGGTTATCAATAGTGAGAAGACTATCCCGAGCTATTGTCCATAGAAAGACACTCTTCTAAGTACCTTAACACTCCAAATACACTTCCAAGGGAAAGGAATGGTAGGAGGGTTAGATAAGGAATTATAGAAAGAGAGCACATCAAAAACACCATTTGGGGTTAACTTCCAAAACAATCTATCAACCCCCTCACCCCTTGGAATTTTAGAATAAATATGCTTGTATAAAGCATACACTCTCTCCACCTCCCAATCATCAGGATCATGGTGGAATTGAATATTCCAACTTCTACTACCACCGTCTAATGACTCGATACAATTGTAAGCAACTCAGAAATCTAGGCTTCTTTACCCATAGCACGAGAGAAAAGATCAGGGTAAAGATCCTTTAAGGGAATGTACCCACACCAAAGATCATACCAGAATCGAATACGAAGACCCTCTCCCGCCACATAAAACACGTCCAAAGAAACTCTCTGCACCTTTCCTAATATTCTTCCACATTTCATACCCCTATACCCACACCAAAGATCATACCAAAATCGAATGCAAAGACCCTCTCCTGCCACATACAACACATGTCCAAAGAAACTCTCTGCACCTTTCTTAATATTCTTCCGCATTCCATACCCCTGAGAACCTCAACCAACTCTAGTGCACCAGCCTCCACTAGTCTCTCCATACTTGGTAGCTATAACTTGACGCCATAAATGATTGGTTTCACTTCCGAACCACCATAACCATTTTCCAAGCAGGGCTTGATTAAACAAACCAATCCTCCGTATCCCCAATCCGCCTGCCTCAACTGGCCAACACACCTTAATCCAAGCAACAAGTGGATATTTGAAAGCTTCCTCAGACCCGCCACATAGGAAATTTCTCTGGATCCTTTCTAATCTATCTACCAAAGCTTGAGGGATAGTAAACAAGGAAAAGAAATAGGTGGGAAGGCTTGAAAGGGTACTTTTCAGTAAAGTTAATCTTCCCCCTTTAGACAAATAAGGGTACTTTTCAGTAAAGTTAATCTTCCCCCTTTAGACAAATATAACCGTTTCCAACCATATAGCTTCTTCTCCATTTTTTCTATAATAGGATTCCAAATTGATGAATCATTAAAATGAGCCCCAAAAGGCATACCCAAGTAAACTATGAGCAACCTACCAATATTGCAACCTAAGACACTAGCCAAAGCATTCAAACTCCCTACCACCCCCATTGGAACAATCTCACTCTTACCAATATTGACTTTCAAGCCTGTGATTGCCTTAAAGAAAATCATCACCATCCGAATATCTAAAAGTTGTTCCTTGGTTGCATCACAAAATAGGATAGCGTCATCAACAAAAAGAAGATGAGAAATATGAAAACCTCCTTGTGAATGGGAATCTGCTTGAAACCCCTTAAGAAAGCCTCCCTCTTCCGTTCTTTTCAACAGCCTACTCAAAACTTCCATCATCGACAGAAAAGAAAAGGAGACAAAGAGTCCCTTTGGTGAAGGCCCCGAGAACTACCAAAAAAACCCATTGGAGAGCCATTAACAAGAATTGAAAAACGGACAGTAGAAATACAAAACTTCATCCACCTCCCCCACTTCTCTCCAAAACCCATCCTCTCCATGAGATAAAACAAAGCATCCCAATTCACATGATCATAAGCCTTCTCAATATCAAGCTTAACAATCACACCAGGAATTCCACTCTTCATTCTACTATCCAAACATTCATTTGCAATGAGAATGGGATCAAGAATCTGTCTCCCTCCAACAAAGGAATTTTGAAAATTAGAAATGAGTTTATCCAAAACACAACGGAGCCTATGTACCAACACTTTTGATAACAGCTTATATGAACTACCCACAAGGCTAATAGGACAAAAGTCCTTAATGTTAATAGCATTGGTCTTTTTAGAAATTAGACACAAAAAAGTGGCATGAAGGGATTTTTCAAAGATGTGAGTTCTATGAAAATCCATCCAAAAAAGCCATAACATCCTCTTCTAACACACTCTTAACACTTTTGGAAAAAAACCCATAGTAAAGCCATCCGGCCCAGGTGCCTTATCACCCTTAGCCTCCTTTAAAACTACAAGAATCTCCTCCTTATCGAACTCCCTCTCTAAAGATAGCCTCTCAGTTTCATCTAAGCAAGTAAACTCTAGGCCATCAATGGTAGGCCTCCAAGATTCAAGCTCTTGTTATAAATTCTTATAAAATTCCACCACCTGATCTTGAACCTCCCTATCATACTCATAAAGCACTCCCTCAACCTCCACTCCCCAATGTGATTGGTTCACTTGAGCAAGTTAGCCTACCTATGAAAAAACCGAGTATTATTATCCCCCTCTTTAATGAACAAGGCCTTGGATTTTTGCCTCCAAGAAATCTCCTCCAAAGAAGCTAAATGCACGATATCAGCTTTGATTACTGTTCTTCCAAATCTATCATCTAGAGACAAGACTTGCAGCTCTTCTCTAATTTCAAGACCCAAAAACTCAATAAAAAGAATTTTTTTCCTAAAAGCCACATCCCCAAACACATGCTTATTCCAACGATTCAAGTCACCTTTCAAAGCCTTCAGTTTACAAGCTAAAATCCACAAAACCCTCCACTTTCAGCCACATATTCTCAGATTTATCTTCCCCCTCAACATACCTCCTGCCTCCACTAAAATAGGACAATGATCCGACACCACCCAAGGAAGAGTCTTCTGGGTCACATCCAAAAAATGATCCTCCCAGTCAACTGAAATCAGAACCCTATCAATTCTGGGCATGGAAGGATTATCAGAATCATGAAACCAAGTGTAGTCGCCCCCCTCCAAAGGCGGATCAACCAGATTATTTTTCTCAATAAAGTCACAGAATTTATACATGGCTGAGCTAAAAGAGTTACAATCAAGTCTCTACCGGATATTTGATGATGTTGAAATCACCAATCAAACACCAAGCCAAGATCCACCGCAATCTCACAAAATCAAGTTCCACCCACGTTGCATTCCTAGCACTGTCATCAGACAGACGGTACACCCATGAACAAACCCATTCAAAACTGTCTACCACCCCCTTCAACAAAATAGAAACAGAAAATCTACCCACAAAATAATCAACTTCCTCCCTCCTGTCCCATGCCAACAAAATACCCCTAGCAGTGTGAATTGCATCCAAAACTGCCCAATCTACAAAAGGGCTGCCCCATAGATTTTTCACAATGGTAGAGTTTGTACAATCCAATTTGGTTTCCTGTAAACAAACAACATCACCCTGCCACTCCTTAAGCATATTTTTGACAGCATCCCTCTTATGAAAATTATTTAAACCCTTCACATTTCCAAGATAGGATTTTTAAATTCATGGATACTGATCTGAGCCCAACCCAATGGATTTCATACTACCTCTTGAGTTTCTAACAGACTTCCTGTCAAGAGGTTTTGGTGCCTATCCTTTGCTTGACAGTTTGGGTGAGCACTGAGCACCCAGGTCAGCTTTCACTTCACTGGAATTAGTTGAGCATTCAAGTGTACTACCTAGTCAACTCCCACATTATTTTAGAAGTGAATAAGATTTGAGACCTAAATTTTCTAAACAGTTACAGTGACAGCTTAGTTTCACTGCTCACTTTTCACTACACTGGCTTTACGTGCGCAATCAAAGAACCACCATCAGTCAAAAAAAGGAAGGCATACATAACATTCCAGATGGTGCATAAAATTTGATTCCTCAATTTTGTCTCAACAAAATTTGGGAACAACATATGTTCCCAAAAGGGAACATTTCTAAGTTTAGATGAACACAAGACCATGTATGGTTCTAGTCAATCAAAAACAAGAAAACATATTATTGATTGGCAAGTCATGAACCAAAAATACATCATTAAGTTGAATGTCCACTTTTGAAGCATATATTATATTTTCCTGTAAACGAAATCAATTGTAATTGGGTATTTTTTTAACTGGCTGCTAATTGCTTACCAAGCCATAACAAAGAGTGCATCTACAGAAACATAAAGGCTAGCTCAAGAAATACAGATTGCAATCTCACAAGATCAAAGACACAAATGTAAGAGTAAAAAAATATCAGATCGTTGTTTCAAACTCTACTTAGGATTTGTAAATATGTTCATCTTATGGTAGAGTTCATGTCATTATTAATGTTATCCAGATGTCATTATTTAACTAATTGCACAATTTTATTTTATTTTTAAATTTTAGCCAGATTAATGTAACATTTTTCCCAAATCAAAAAATATATATGTTCAGGTGCAAGCTTCCAGTACTTGAACTGCTTGTAGTTTTTCCCAGGGGAATATGTCATAAGGGGCTCAAGGAATAATCCTCAAATATGAAGGAGTTCATCAATCAAAAGATATAAGAACAAGTCTTAAACTCAATCATATCTTGAGCAATGTGAAAGGACCATTTTAAAGCTGAAATTGCTGTTTTTCAGATCCTTGACCGAATGGATGACAACGTAAGAATTATTTTCAATTATAAATTTATTAGATTTAATTTCTCATTGTAATACTTCCTGTGTACATGGGCCACATGCCTCTTTATCTCAACAACAACTTTTATGTAAATAAAAAAATCTCATTCAGTTTTTTTGTTGTTGATAAGTTTGGGGTCTGCTATGTTTGAACTCCTTGCAGTTAGTATGTCACAACCTGGGTGTGGTGTGTCGTGGGGATTTATGATGCCATATGCTCTCCATGCATTAACTTTTCTTGGGTAATGTAAGTCCTAAACTCGCTATTAGCATTGTAAAAAGAATAGCCAATGACCCAATTGGTCTAATGGCACCTCTCTAGGTACTTCTTAGGGGTTGAGGGGCAGGGGAGGGATTTGGGTAGTAGCTTAGGAGATTTCTAACCATTTAAAAAAAAAAAAAAAAGGGACCAGGCCCCATAAACTTCCATACTATATCTCATTAATTTAAGTATATCATGAACTCATGATCTCTATGATCTCAGGCTTACACAGTCAAAAGGGGACAAAAACTAAAATAATTTAGCATCCATTGTACATCAGTTTTGAGATCCCATCACAATCACTAAGAAGCAAGAGTTTTTTTTTTTTATAGATAAGACCAAGGGTAGATATTTAGCCTTTGTACACCAACACCAGTGTCAGGCTCTCTCCAAAAGTGTAGGTATGGAGCATAGCAATGTATAATACTAAAATGAACATATCCAACTATTGCGAACTTGGCTTTGTAAGCAAATGCACAATTATAAGAAGAACAATTCATTGCCTCCAACAATGAAAAAAACAATTATAATAAGGCACTCTATAGTGTTGTCTATGCATCAATAGACACAAAGAAGACAAAAATATTAATTTTTTGTAATGTCTTAAACATATATATGCAATAAGAAAGCAAAGTGTTGGAAATATGGATGCTACAAGAATGAAGTGTCATAAACTCAAGGGCAAGTAAATTGATGAATGCATAATAAAGTGAGAGGAAGAAGAAGCCATCATGGCATTGTATACTAGTGGACACAAGACATGCTAGAGCAAATCCTAGACAAAAAAAAAAAAAACCATTTTTCTTTTATTTATTTTTATAAGTAACTCCTTGCAGACTAAAGGCTAACAATGGGATGATAATAAGCTCAACTATAAGTAAAAATAGTTATTTGTAGAGATAAAGTATATCATACCCTTGAGAAGCAGACCCATTAGACAAACTGGGAGATGGTGGATGTCTTCCTGGTAATGGTATTTGTAATGTCTTCAAAGCAAACATTTGAAGATCTGTTGCCAAGCCATTCATCCTTTTAATGTCAGCTACCTAACTCATTAAAAATAAAGATCCATTAGAAGAAAGAAAGGCCAATATCTCATAATCAGCTCAAGGGCAATAATTCATGTGAGATGACATGTCCTAGGTAAACTTGATAGCCCATTCATACAATTGGACTATGAAGGTGTTTTAAATGCATAAAAGGTAGTACTTAGTACTCAATGCTCCATTTTAGAGTGCTAATTTAGTTAAAAAACACAACTAAAATTAAATGATGTCCATTGGTTTCAGATGACTAATTATTCATACCAAATAATTAACAACACATATTTTTTTGAGTAGTAAGTTACATACACACTCTTGGGCCTTGAATCCATCCTATTATAAAGGGAGAAGGAAGTGCCATTAGAGAGAGAGAGAGAGTTGGTAATAGTAAGAATGCGACTAGTTGAGACTTGATTTACGTTTGAATAGAGTGAAAAATTAGGAAATCCATATGAGCATATAAGTTAGTTTGTTGTTGCAGTCATGAAAAGCTAAAGATTGATAATGTGAGGGAAACGGAACACTAGGAATTTAACTAAGTAAGATTTGGTAATTTATATATACATAGTTTACCCATGCCATGCCAGATGGAGTGAACGGCATTTGGAGTAAGCTTTTGTGGGTGTAAGTAGTAACACAAAGAAGATTAGTTAATTATGCCATTCATCATGCAATCTTAAATTAATTATGTCTTGTTCCATACATGATACACACGAAAGACGATCTTAATCAACAAAATTAGTTGTCTAGTGTCAGTGTATTTGACTCAATTTTACATAAAAACAAAGAAAGGAAAATGAGTGCTTATTCTAGTTTTAGAAAGAAAGAGAAATACCTCGACACCGTACTTAATGGCGACACCGGCGAGGGTATCGAACTTGGACACTTGGTGCTCTATATATTTATAACTATAATTCACACCTTCTCCTCCTCCTCCTCCTCCTCCGCTTCCGCTACTTCTCCTCCGTCCATTTGAAGACGGAGACATTTCCTTCTTCTTCTTCTTCTTCTTCTTCTTCTTCTTCAGCCCACCCAAAACCCACACAACAACGATCTAATCTAATTACTATGTCACAACTGACCCTCCCCGAATTCCCAGATCGATATGTAATATATATTTTTTATTATACAGATGAAAAGTTGAATGGGTGCTTTTTTTTTTGGAAGAGATCGGAAAATTCAACACTAGGAATTGGGACTCTATGAAATTTTTTTTTTTTAATAAAAAAAAGAGAAAATAATTTTTTTTTTTTTTTTTTTTAACTGAAGAGAAAAGAAATTGGCAAATAGGAAGGAAATGATTTGAAATTGGAATCTAGTAATAGTAGGCCACGATAAGCTTCATTTCTCTACCAATGAAGACTTCAACTAGACTTTATTTTTTTTACAACCCAATTATATTGATGATGAATTAAAAAATAGAGTCAAAAAAAAAAAAAAAAAGTCAAAGGAATGAACGTGTTAGTATTAATAGTGACAAAATATATATAAAAAAAAAAAAAAAAAAAAAGACACAAAACAAAAAGGAGTCGAGAGCTTGGCTGGTTCCGACTACCGACACCGACACCGACACAGGCAGGCCAGCATTGTGATTTGAGAGTCTCAATCACTCACATTGACATACAATCATCATACATATGGAAAAAGGAGGAATATGACTGATCTCTTGCTTTCTTTTAAACCCCTCCCCTATTGCTACAGCTTACAGCTTATAACTTGTGTAATTTTTTTTTTTTAGTCACAGACACGGCCACAATCACAATCAAATGGTTATTCCATGCGTTCCTCAACGCGCCTCACATCACATGTGACTACTTGTCACAATATTTTGCATCTAATCTAAATTAACGAATGCTGTCTGAGGCTTTCAAACAACTCAACTGATAAAATCTCTTATAGTTGAATAAGAGATTTATAATCCAATCTCTGCCTACATTAAAAACTGGTTGGTGTCTTAGTTTGATGATAAAAAGTTATCATCAGGAGCAAACGTCATAAGTTAAAAGTCTCTCTAAAAAAAAAACAGATGTTGTCCAATAAATAAATATTCTTTTCTAAAATCCATCTCAACTTTTAATTAATAAAATCATCTATCATTCATTCATTACTCATGAGTCATGGGGGGTTTTGGAGCGTAACCGCCATTTGAACATCATCCTAAGCTCTCGTTTGGGAGGAGAGAATGGAATAGAAATGAATGAAAAAAAATAATTTTAGATTATTCTTCTCTTCATTTGGGAGTTTTAATAGAGGGAATGGAAAATCCATTTCCTGATTTGGGTGTTTAAGTGGGAGTGTGAATGGAATGGGTAAGAGGAAACACTTATTAATCTCTATTCCCTTAAAACCTCAAATTTTCATTCCCCCCAAAATTGGGAGGAATGGGAGGGAATAAAATTGATTTAATGAATTTTTTACTAAAACTCCCAAAATACCCCTATATATTCAACCCTTTATTTTAAAATAAGGGTTTAATAGTAATATTGTCATAAAATGATTCTATTACATTCCCTCTATGTTACTCCCAAACAAGAATACTTACATTCCATTCATTTTCATTCCTTTCTATTTCTTTATTTTAAAACATCCAATCAAGGTTATTTAATTCTATTCTTTTCCATTCCTTTCCCTTGCTTAAGTACATTTCATTCCTTTTCATTCCCTTATGATCATCCAATTCCATTCTCATATGAATTCTCAAATGAAGCCTAAGTTTAATCTATCATACTACTACTCTATGGGATTTCTAATCAATAATGCATGCATTTGCGACCTTCAAATACCAACTTTCACACATGTTCTATCTTAACTTATTTGCGATGGTCCTTCTAATAAAAAAAAAAAAAAAAGAAAAAAAAAAGAAACTTATTTGCAATGACTACACCCCTCATTAACACACATTTTAGTCACAATAATTAACCAACTTCAACTAAATCCTAACTTTTTAAAAAAAAATTTACACTCATTTATTAATATGATTGTTTGCATGTTTCAAAATCCTTTGCAAGTGTCCATAATCTAGCAAATTCTGTCTGCAATGAAATTATGGTTGGCTGCCATGAAATTCAAAATTTAATTAAACTACACAATTCAAAGGGTTACCCGCTTAACTAAATTATTGTGTTTGCCATAACTTTTAGGTTTATCATGGCAGCATAGTTAGTAAAATATGGTATGTGTTTAATATGGTGAGTATACAGGCAGGTATAATTCAGCATTAAAAAAGAAAAGAAAAAAAAAAGAGTATGTTTCAAAAGTTCAACATAAAAATACGAAAATGAAAAAAGAACAATATATGTATGGTACGAGTATATTACGTTTACCTTTAAAAAATTTGTAACAAAAATACATAAATATTTAACATATATTTTTTGGAAATAAAAACAATAATCTTTGTGTCATTACCCCTTAACTCCAGTCAAGTGTGATTTAATCTTTAGAATACCCCAACAAAATTTTTTTAGGAGTGATATTAGGGATACTACAAATTTTATTACATAGGTCTTACAAACTAACATGCCATTAAAAGTATTTTTTTTTTTAAAAAAAACTATAAATACTACAAGTTTTACTACACAAAACTTAGGGTAAATTGCAAATTACACCATTGAATTTTTGGGTTGACTGGATTTTACACTCCAAAGTTTCAAAAACTTGATTTTACACCCTGAAGTTTGGTTTCATTAGTAATTCACCCCCCACAGTTAGTTTCTGCTGTTAAGTGACACATCATCATGCTGGTGTGTTTTTTTTTTCTTTTTTTTTTTTTTCTTTTTTGCCAAATTAGCCCTAAAACTACATCGTTTCAGTGATGACCAAGCTGGCACAATCAAAACTACGTAGTTTCAGGCCTAAACGTAAAACATATTACTATTTCTTAAACGACAGCATTTAGGACAAACTCTAAAATAAAAAAATAGAAACCATAACCCCACAATCTATCTAACCAGCTTAGTCCTGGACAGAGAAATTGGGAATGCCATTGAGAAAAACTGAATAGCCTGTGAAAAGAATTGTCCCCCTTCCTCTTTCAACCATGCTCAAAAGAACCTAATTCCAATTTTATGGTTACCAAAAAAAAAATTCAAATTTTTACAAATTAATCAAATCAATTTTAAACCCAAGAAATTATTGTTAACACAGCAAGAGTAAGGAAAGAATCAGTTAAAAAGTGTTTGGTTTCTGACAACATATATTAATGAAACGAAAATTAAGGTTGAAAGTCAGTATAATAACATGGGAATTGAAGATGATTATGGTACTAGTTTATGGCCAGTATATGATGATACTTGTTGGGTGCTGTGGAAGGCACCAACGGAAGAGACAATAAGGGACTTCTGAAAGGAGTCAATTAGAATTTCAGAGAAGTTGGTGGGTTGCCAATTCGTATTAGTATTAGAGTAACCATTGCTGCATTGTACACCATAGGATTTGCCTAGGTTCACACAGCCGATGGTCTGCAGACAAATCATGGGGTTATGGTTTCTGTTTTTTGATTTAAACACTGTCGTTTAAGTCAGAGTAATGTGTTTTAGGTTAGGCTTGAAATTTTCTCTCAAAAGAAAAGTTTAGGCCTGAAACTTTCTCACAAAAAAAAAAAAAACAAACAAACAAACAAACAAACAAGGTTTAGGCTTGAAACTTCGTAGTTTGATTATGTTAGCTCTTCACTTGGTCATCACTGAAATGATGTAGTTTTGGGACTAATTTGGCAAAAATAAAACACATCAGCATGATGATCTGTTACTTAACAGCAGAAACTAATTGTGGGGGGTGAAATGCTAACAGAACCAAACTTCAGGGTGTAAAATCAAGTTTCTAAAACTTTGGGGTGTAAAATCCAATCAACCCCAAACTTCAGGGGTGTAATTTGCAATTTACCCTAAAATTTACAAATTGATATGATAATAAATGTGATTAATGGGCTTCAACCACCTCATAAATGAATATTTAAATTACCTCTTTGTGATTGGTGATAGATTAATTTGTAAGCTAATGTAGTAAAACAATTTATAATACCCCTAATAGTACTTAAAGAGTAATTCAAACTCTTATTTATTATCTTGTTGAAATGTAACTTTTTAAAATCATTTTTATATCATATTGTGAGTTTTTTTTAGTCAAAGTTGTAATAATTTTAGCATTTTTTTTTAAAGAATTAAGTCATTAACAATTATTATTTTGGCGGGAACATAATCCATAGACTTATAGCAATAATATAAAATTGAGATTTGAGTTTTGGCATTTTTGAATGTTCAAATAGTGTGTGAAACACCAATGAACGTTTAGACCCCCAATTTACAAATTACCAACACAAGCTTATAATCAAACAATATATGTGCGGAATATGAATATAAGCTAAACCCAAATAGGTAACATACTCTAAACCATAATTAATCACAATCACAGCAGTAATTAAAAGGTAAAGAGTAAGAGAAGAAGGATGCAAACACAAAGATAACACGGCGATGTGTTATCGAAGAGGAAATCGAAGTACTCGGCGAAAAACCTCTCCGCCGCCCTCCAAGTGGTCAATAATCCACTAGAGAATAAAGTTAGGATACATGAATAGCAGAAGACCCTCCAAGCCTAATCTACCCAGTGCACCTAAGCCCTCCAAGCTTCTTTGTAACGTCCCATCAGTTCTTTAAAAAAAAAAAAAAAAAAATGTAAGTTCAATTTTGGTTTCCCACGTGCCAAGCCCCACCTAACCCCACTACCCACCACTCCTTTTTCAATTCTCCCTTATCTCTTTGACCGGCTTCTTTCTTCTCATTTCTTTCTTTTTTTTTCTTCTTTTCCATTTCCCGTCTGGCAGCTTCTCTTCACTTCTTCAACCTCTCTTGCCGGCACCTCCATATCACCATTTCCACCATCATTTTTCCGGCAAGATCACCAGAAAATTTTTGGGAACCCATAAACACCTTCACATCCTTTTTTTGAGGTAAAAATTTCTCATCTTTTTGGTGGGTTTTACACTTTTGCTTGAGGTTATTTTTTTATCTAAGCTTAATGATGATACCCATGTGATTTATGAGCATTAGAAGTGATATTTATGTGTTTGTATATATGGGTTTTGTATTGGTGGAATTATTTGATGAGTGGGTATATGGTTTGTACTAATGATGACTACCTAAGGTTGATTTATGGTGGAAAATTTAGGGGTTTTTAAGTTATAACATGTGATGGTTGGTAAATTTAATTTTTCCATTGTCATTGGATTATTTGGAGTTAGTTGAAGTTCTAAATTTCATGTCTTGGAGGATATTTTGATTTTGCTTTCATGAGTTTCTTAATGATGTAGTGTAAATTTTATGGAAACTAGTCATAATGTTGGAGATGATATTAAATGGGTTAACTTTATAAATTGGAGTTTATACCTTGTGAATCAATTTGTTGAGAAACTATGGAAGTGGAATATATTATTATTGATGAGGTTGAATACTAGGCTTGCCTAATTAAGTGATTATTTGACAATTCCTAAATTGTGGCTAGATGCAATTTCAAGCTCTATACTTATTGTGACAGGTTTACTTGATATTGTTTAGGTTCTAGCTAATCTCCTTGGAGCTTGGAGAATTAGGATTTTGCGGTTGCGAGGTAAGTAGCTTTTTAATGGGATTTTTGGAAAATAACCATGTTTTATAAATGTTGTTTTTGGGTCAAACACATTTTGGAAAATGATATATGGATATATGATTTCTTAAAAGTATTGTGTTGTGACCCTATTATATATTATTATATATGAAAAGTGCATCATATTTGGTATTGCATTTGGGGAAATGTATGAATTGTTGATATGGAAAAATGAGCATTTTTTTATTTAATCTTTGATAAGGAAATCTTGGATGTTATGGTATATTAGAAAATTTAAAGATGCTTATCTTATCTTTGTACTTGGAAAATTGATAGAAAATCTGTTTGACAAGAATGAAGTTGAAACCTTACAAACTTTGTAGAAGTGAGATTATTTAAGGTTTTTTTGAAACTACCTGGATATGAACTATATGTTTCAAAGTAATGTAACCTGTGAGTTGTTTTAACACCATGCTATGTGTGATTTCCCGGTGATCACCCGATTTGGTTTCCGTAGTCTTTGTGACAATGTAATCAAATCTAGGTCAGTGCCCTTTCACTTTGGATGACGCGTTCTTCCCTGCTGTCCATGGGGGGAAGAGGTTCCTTAATTGTGTGTGGGTGAGGCTGCTGTCCATGGGGCCAAGAGACCACATGCAAGAGAGGTCCTATTTGACGCGCTCTCTCTGCTACCCATGGGGAGAGAGAAAAACCTTGAGGGTATGGGTGAGGCTGCTGTCCATGGGGCCAAGAGTCTGCATGCCAAAGAGGACAATATCATGTCAGTTGTGAATGGGTGGATCCCCTGACCGGTCTATGTGATAGTATGGTATATTTGTGATAAATTACCATATGTTAGATTTTATGGCTTTGGAAATTATATTGTTGATGCTCACAGATTATAGTATATAGTTTCAAGGTATTTACTTTGAGAAACTTTGTATTTCATTATTAGATCATTCTTGTTAGATTATTATTATTGAAGATGAAACTTGCATTTCCCCCCCCCCAATTAAATGTGCTACTTACTGGGCTCTATCTCATCCCATTATTTTATAAACTTTTCAGAGTAAGCAACAATCTTTTGAGACAGCTTTTTGGTGGCTAATAGTAGTTAGACTAACTACTGATGGAGGCTGAACTTTTGAAATGGAGATATTAGATGTTGTACATCTTAGAATAGGCTTGACTCATTTTTTTTGTATATTATAGTGGTTGTGACTTTATTCCCACTGATGGGGCAAGCTGTTGATATGTAATTATTTATTCAGACCTCTATTCTTTTGTGGCCATTGGTCATTGTAATTAATGCTTAGAGCTCTGACTTACTTTGAGAGTACATTCAATGGAATTATTATGATAATTCTTGATGTTGGTACTTGATATGATTTTTGTGGATTGGATTGTCGAAAAGAAAAGAAAAAATCTACAGGTACTTTGAGACGTTTTTCTCATGCTTTGGACCCTTTGGGGTTTGGGGCGTGACATTCTTGCTCCAACAGGATTACGCCGAACCTTGTCTTCTCTAGCTTACCGGATCTCGCAATAGCCCATTGCATCAACCAAATGAATTGGTCCCTTCCGAACTGCTTCCCAAGCTCCAAACACACTCTCAACACTTTGAATGGGTGTGGGTAGTATTTTGGTACAAATCTCCTCTCAATGGGTATAACAATGGGAGAGGGAATGAGAAGAGACTACAAAGATTTCTCTCTAAGAATGAGTAGCTCTCTCTTTAATGAGGTGGGTGTGTTGTAGAAAACCTATCTAGGGTTTTTCTCTCTGAATAGCCACACCTACATTTCGTGGGAATAAGGGTATTTATAGTTATGTGTATGAGGAATGCGAAAAGTCATGTTTCAACCAAACAGGGCATTCTGGCGACTTGGCCTCGCAACTGGAACGAGTCGCAAGTTTGAGTTGCGAGTTAACTACCAGGCCAGACTGTACTTTTTGTCTTGTAGTGCTCCAGCTGTCGTGACCTTTCAGCTTCCTGCATGCTTCATAGGTGTGGCGACTTGCGAGTCGCGAATCAGTCACGAGATCCAGTCGCGAGACTCCACTTGAAAGCACACAACTTAAGTTTCTTCACACTTTCTCACACACAACCCTTACATTATTCTCACCTAAATACAGGGTTTCTACATACTGAATTACAAGCAAATTTGGCACGGAATAAAGCCAACATATGGTTGATTAAATTCAACCTTACAATTTTTATGTTTGGGGCCTTTAGGTTTACAATTTTAATAAAATATATATTAAAAATGAATCTTCATGTTCAATAGGATACTTTTTTATGTAACTAAAAGTGAACTATCATCCATAAGAGTCATCCAAAAGAATAAGGTTTGTCCAAAGAAGGGAAAAGGTTGGAAAATCATTGTCAAGAGAGAGAACAAAGAGGAAGTTCCAGAAGGAAGAGATGAGTTCATTCGAGAAGAAAATAGGTCATCTAAATACAAGAGCTCATAGACGACAAACAAACACTTAGTAAATTCTAAGATGATTCCTACAAACCAGAGACAGTTACACCTTGATCAACTATTTAGAAACGTGGGGTGAATTCCTCAAAATTCGCTCCACTCTCTCCACTAAGTCCAGACATCTCCCTCGATGGTAGTGGCACTTAACAAGTAGATAAACTCCAAACTTTCTATAAAAGGGACCAAACCTCACCAAGCAAAGGTATGCATAACTATTCTTCTACTTATAAAACTTGAGTCCTTGAGAGAGATACTAATTTAGCCGTTGGAGGATCCTTGACCAACACCACACCGGTCCACACTGATAGTCTTTCTTTCTCTTTTCAAGTTGTTGATCCACCATCATTTTTGGAGCATATGGCCTACTGATATCATACCTCATTAGTTGATGTCGTCTGTGGGAATAATCGTGATAGTCATTTTGCTCCCTAAGACAAAAGGCTATATGGTCTAGAGTAGGTTGATGGCCACCAATCTAAAAAATCCAAAAACCGGAAACACCTCCAACCATCCTAATCACACCCATGATCCTCTACCAACTTCCATACAATAGCAGTTGCAGTCCATGCTGGTTGCGGTTGTAGAACTGACACAACAAAACCAAGACTTAGCCAAAAAAGTCCACAAGAAAAAGCATTGTTGCCATTAACATGCAGACTAAGAAGAATCAGGACAAGGCCAGAGGGTAGGAGGGTAGAAAGCAGCATCGAAGGAGAAGATCAATCAAGGGGAACAATAACCCAGAGAGTACCAAACTTGGAGAGAGAAGTGGACCTGATGAAGATAGACATAAGGGAGATGAGGGACTCCATGATAGGAAGAACAAACATAGATGACCATCCACAAAACTGATTCCCCCTCATTGCGTCAATCACATTTCATCCCTTACCTCATAAGTTCAGGATGCCTCAGCTAGACTCATATGATGGATCACGGGATCCCTATGATCACGTTGCTACGTTCAAGACAACTATGTATCTCTAGGGGATTCTAGACGAGATCATGTGCAGAGCTTTTTCCACAACATTGAAAGGCTCAACCAGAATATGGTTCAATAAGCTACCTCCAAATACTATACCCTCGTTTCAGGAGTTGAGCAAGTTGCTCATCAACAACTTCATTGGAAGTCAAAGACACAAGCATCCATCGTTCAACTTGTTGCAGATAAAGTAGGGGGAGAACAAAAGCCTACAGTCTTTTATCAACCATTTCAACAAGGAAGCATTACTAGTGGGAGAGATAGACAACAACATTCTCCTAACGGCCTTCCAAAATGGAGTTACTTCAAACTTGTTCATTCATTAAATGTTTGATCGAGAGCCTTAGATGATGGCGGAACTACTACACTTAGCACAAAGTTCCATGAATGCTGAAGATGAAATCATTGATAAGTGGAAGAAGAAAGCTGAACGGGTGGAGGTTGGATACATGCCTCATCCAGAACATGGCCCTTGTCCAAAGAAGGCTAGGACGGGTGTCGATGCCTCGGGTGTCGATGCTTAACGCACACCTTCGAGAGCTACGAGCCCGGGAGCTCGGGTGTTGTGGAGGAGGGTTATACCTCTGGTGTGTGAATGGAAAATGAGTCAATTTTAATTGGGTTACTAAAGCTAAGTGAAGTCGCCACTAATCATTAGGTTTTTTCTAAGCTATGATTGGTCATCTGATTCTATTCGATTTCATTACCAATCCTAGGCTAGGTAAAAGGTCGTTTTTCCTAATCTAATACGGATGTATAAAAAATCTTGATTCTTGAGTTTGGAAGTCTAGTTATGTATGGGGAAGGTGTTAGGCACCCCACAATGCCTGTCAGTAGACAGTCCTTTGTTTTGATAAAATCTTAATTGAAGGACATAGGTAATTAAAAATCACGCTATTGGCATTAGCTTTCGGGGCTTTAATCGAATTGGGCTTTGTGGTTTGGTATTGGAAATGGTGTGGTCTTGATCGATGCTTCCCTAGTGTATTTGGAATTAGTGCCAAATTTCCACAATGAAAATCCGGCAACATTTCGCCTTATTTTCATGGCGAAATTTCGGAAGCGCTTTGCCTCACACTAGGGAAGCATCGATCAAGACCATACCCTTTTCGAAACCAAACCTCAAAGCCCAATTCGATTAAAGCCTCCCAAGCTAATGCCAATAGCTTGATTTTTAATTGCCAATGTCCTTAAATTAAGATTTTATCAAAACAAAGGACTATCTATAGATAGGCGTTGTGGGGTGCCTAACACCTTCCTCACACATAACCAGACTTTTGAACTCAAGAATCAAGATTTTATATACGTCCGTATTAGATTAGATTAGGAAAAATGACCTTTTTCTTAGCCTAGGATTGGTAATAAAATCAAATAGAGTCAGGTGACCAATCATACCTTAGAAAAAACCCAATGATTGGTGGTGACTTCACTTACCTTTGGTAACAAAATTAAAATTGACTCATTTTCCAATCACACACCAAAGGTATAACCCTCCTCCACAAAACCTGAGCTCTCGGGCACGCAGCTCCCGCGGTCACGCATCGAGTGTCGTTGCGACGGGTGGTCGTACCGCCACGAGGCATCGACAGACTGGCGACTCCACTGGGGACATTTAGAGAGTTTAGCCTTTAGAGCTTTTGATAAAATCTTAATCTTTGGACATTGGCTTTCAAACACGCTGAAATTGGCATTAGCCTCTAGGGCTTTCTTTTTGAAAAATTCTTTTACTATATCCTTAGTAAACTATTTTCAAAACTCAAAAAGTATTTTCAAAAATTTTTTTTTCAAATGGTTTTCCAAAATCTGGCTTTGAGGTATTTTCATATGTGTAAAGCTTTCTTGCTTTCCTAAGCATGCTTTACAGCTTTCCTTCACATGTGCAAACCTAAGGTAGTAGATTTAATTTCTACTACACCTTTATCTGTTCATATATATGTTATGCTTGGAACGTCTTTCTTTCTCCTTTCATTTCAAAATGTATGAAATCACCCTTCATATTGGGTCAAACCTGGACTCAACGTTGAAGGCGAATGCTGGATGCGTGTACCTTAGATAGTTACTGGGCGCAGACTTGTAGGCACTTCTGGGTCTATGGGTGGACATGAGTAGCTGAAAAGGCCTTCCTTGATCCGTATGGTCCCACTCTGGAGGTCTCTACGCCCCAATCTGAAAATGAGGCCTAGCCCCCGGCAGAACCAAATCAAGGCCAAACCACACCACCATTCATCCCACAAGGGGGTGACCATGAATTGAATCCTCCTAAGGATAAGACCGTAGAGTCTAGCTACAGTCAGGTCAAAAACCAAGTGGAGACCCTGATTGAGAAAATTCGTATCATAGAGGGCTCCGATGCTCGTGGAAGTGTCAATTTGGACAGCTTAACCAATTTCTCTCAGGTCATTATGCCACCTAAGTTCAAGTCACCTGAGTTTGTCAAGTATGATGGCACTAGAGATTCCTGTGCCCATTTGTGCATGTTTTGTAAGAAGATGGCACCCTATGGAGACAATCATCCTTTGCTTTGCCAGATTTTCCCTGACAACTTGACTGACCCTACAGCCACATGGTATGTGAGATTAGAAAAGACCTTCAACTGGAGAGAGATGGCCAATGCATTTTTGGAGTATTACCGGTTCAATATTGAGATAGCTCCTGGCCGCACAGTCTTAAAAGGAGAGAGAAAAAAAAGTGGGGAATCTTTTCGCGAGTATGCCCAAAGGTGGCGTGAGTTGTCGCACGAGTGCTTCCTCCTATGATGGAAGATGCAATGATCAAGTGGTTCATCAATAACCTTAAGCCTCCATACTATGAAAAGATGATCAGTGCCCAAGTCACTCACTTCGCAAGCCTGATTCCTATTGGAGAGCGTGTTGATGAAAGTGTCAGGAGCAAGAAAATAGTCGATCTTGAGGCCTTGAATTCTATGATAGAACAACAGGTGAAAAAGGCAACTGGCCATAAAGGAAAGGAAGTCGATGTTCACATGGTTAACAAAACACGTGAAGGACAAAGGGGTGTCACTTCTACATATACAACCCCAATTGCTTATCCCTATCAACAACAAGTTTAGCCAACCCAGGTACCTCACCGAACATTTAATCAAAGAGGAAAGCTCGATCAACCCCGGTATCCCAAGGGGGAATCATGGAAATTCTTGATGGAAAAATGCATGTGCGCAGCGGAAAATTAACGAATCTACTTCATTCGCAATTGATAACATGCACTATGTAAATTCCAGAATACAAGAACAATAGAGTGTACCTTGGTGTGGTGAATTTCAAAACAAAGATTCCAAGTTCTTGAGAACACTTTTAATCTTCACTCCAATTCCACTAACGCCCAAGATGTGTGGTCTCTCAATCAGTTATATGAAATGTTCAAGAGAAAATTCAAGAGTGTCCTACACTCACATACACCATTTCATGTAAAGTATTCTCTACAAAAATTCTATATGTTTATCTCCTTATAACTGATTATCTAATTGAGCTAGCCTTTTGGGCCTTTCCAATTGGGCTCTAGTATGTGGCTTGGAGTGGGACCAAAAGGGACCAATAAGACACTAGCTCCAATGGACCTTGGGCTTTTTTGTCAACTCTTGACAAGTCCAAAGTTACCATTAATTATATTTAATACCACTATATAAATATAGTTGCACTTTAGGCCTTATCTATAAATTATATTCCAAGGCTTTATTGTACATGCAACCCATTCATAAAATATTCGTAATAACACAAACTCATTAATGTAAACTGCCACTTTGTAAATTACTACATCTTTATCCTTGAGTACCCGGTTTAATCATTTTATATTATTCACCATATATTTTATGAAATCCAATTTCATAAATATATACTTTAGTCTTACTAAAGTGGTTAGGCCTAACTCTCTAAATAACAAACCCATTAAACTTATCTCAAGGGAATATTTTGTATCTCCGTTAAGAGACTATGAATTCCATCTTGAGAATATATGTTCCATCAACACTAAATGTGGCTGCCCAACATACTGAGATTTTGACCGTTACTTTAGATCTCACTCCTGATATATCAAAGCAACCTACACCTTATGATCAGGTCCATTATTCTCTCAGGATTAAGAGTTCATGCAAATATAAGTCATGATATTTATTATTCAATTGACAGTCGTTAGGAGAATAATAAATCTCACAGCGGTCCAGTTCAATATGTCTTAACTCTTAAAACATATCAACATATCAACTAGAAGTCTCTACTTCCATGATCAAGACAAATCATCGTAATTGATATGTTATAGTCTTCGCAGATGAAATGCCCAATTTCATCACCGACTACGAACTACAGTTCTAAGTTTACAAAGAACTTGTGACTTATATCTTCTGTGACTAAATCACATACTACGCATCTCATGGACTATATGATAATGTCCAAATATTCATGTTACCATTATTTCAGATAATAATAAAAACAACTTTATTAAACAAAATATTAAGTCATACATAATGTCATACTTAATATTATACATAGTATCATACAATAGGATTTAAGGGCACTAATCCTAACAATCTCCCACTTTCCCTAAAGACTATTGTGCACTAATCTAACTCCCATTCCCTCTAAATGTGACTCGAAAGTCCTTTGAGGCAAGGATTTGGTAAATGGATCTGCTAGATTATTTGCACTTTCAATCTTTGCTACCACCACATCTCCACGAGCAATGATGTCTCGAATGATATGGTACTTCCTCTCAATGTGCTTTCCTTTCTTATGATTTCTTGGATCTTTTGATTGTGCAACTGCTCCACTATTGTCACAAAACAAAGTAATGGGAGCTTGCTCAATTCTTACTACACCAAGGTCAGAAAGGAATTTCTTGAGTCATACAGCTTCTTTCGTTGCTTCACAAGCAGCAACATATTCTGCTTCCATGGTGGAGTCCACAATACAAGATTGCTTGACACTCCTCCATGTTATGGCTCCACCTCCCAAGGTGAATACACATCCTGATGAGGACTTTCTGAAATTTAGATCCGATTGAAAGTCTAAATCTGTATAGCCAACAGGTATTAAATCCTCAATGTTGGGGTTTATACCCTAAAATCCAATTTATTGGCATGTCATAAATAATTAAATTGTTTAATTATGTGAGACTATCTATAAATGAACTAATGGGACATTATCTTAATCCATGAGATGCATAGTATGTGATTTATGTGATTTAGTCACAGAAGATATAAATCACAAGTTCTTTGTAAACTCAAAATTTTAGTTCGTAGTCGGTGATGAAATTGGGCGTTTCATCTACGAAGACAATAACATATCAACTACGATGATTTGTCTTGATCATGGAAGTGGAGACTTCTAGTTGATATGTTAATATGTTTTAAGAGTTAAGACATATTGAACTGGACCGTTGTGAGATTTATTATTCTCCTAACGACTGTCAAATAAATGATAAATCTCACGACTTCTATTTACATCAACTCTAAATCCTGAGAGAATAATGGACCTAATCATGAAGTGTAGGTTGTTTTGATATATTAGGAGTGAGATCTATATGTCATGGTCAAAACCTCAGTATGTAGGGCAACCGCATTTAGTGTTGATGGAACATATATTCTCAAGATGGAATTCATAATCTCTTAACGGATACATAAAATATTCCCTTGAGATAAGTTTAATGGGTTTGGTTATTCAAGAGAGTTGGGCCCAACCACTTTAGTAAGTTGTTACTAAAGTATATATATATATTTGTGAAATTGGATTTCATAAATATATATTGAATAACATAAAAGATTAAACCGGGTACTCAAGGATTAAGATGTAGTAATCTTCAAAGTGGCAGTCTTTTTCATGACTTTGTATTACTACGAATATTTTAATGAAGGGATTGTATGTATAATAAAGTCTTGGGATATAATTTATAGATAAAGCCTAGAGTGCAACTATATTTATATAGTGGTATTAAATATAGTTAATGGTAAATTTGGACTTGTCAAGAGTTGACAGAAAAGCCCAAGCCCATTGGAGCTAGTGTCTTATTGGTCCCTTTTGGTCCCACTCCAAGCCACATACTAGAGCCCAATTGGAATGGCCTAAAAGGCTAGCCCAATTAGATAATCAGTTGTATTTAAGGAGAGAAACATACAAAATTTCATTAAGTGTGCTTTTCATAAGAATTCTCATAAGGAATGAAATGATTTGTATGTGAGTGTTGGACACTTATTATTCTCTCCTTGGAAACTGATTGAGAGACCACACATCTTGGGCATTAAGTGGAATTGGAGTGAAGATTAAAAGTCTTCCCAAGAACTTCTGATCATCGGTTTTTAATTTCACCACACCAAGGTACGCATTCTTGTTCTCAAATTCTGAAACTTACATAGTACATGTTATCTATTGCGAATGAAGTAGATCCGTTAATTTTTCCGCTGTGCATTTGCATATTTCCAACACTCACAACGGTAAACAAGCATATAATCTCTCGTTCTCTGTAGATACTTGAGAATATGCTTTACAGCTTGCCAATGTTTTGGTCTTGGATTTGATTGATATCAGCTGACCATGCCAACTGAATAGCAGATATTTGGTCTAGTACAAAGCATGGCATACATGAGACTTCCTACTGCTGAAGTATAAGGAACTTGTCTCATCAAATCTTTTTTCTCTTGAGTCTTAGGCCTTTGGTTATCAGACAAAGGAACTCCATGTCTGAAAGGAAGTAATCCTTTCTTGGAGTTTTGCATGCTAAACCGTTCTAGAACCTTATCTATATATCCAGCTTGTGATAAGCCTAACAACTTATTCTTGCGATCTCGCCAAAGCTTGATCCCTAGAATAAAGTTAGCCTCACCCAAGTCCTTCATATCAAATTGGCTTGACAACCAAACCTTTACTGATGACATTACCCCTACATCATTTCCAATGAGTAGAATATCATCAACATAAAGCACTAAGAACATTACTACTTTATCTTGATGTCTTTTGTACACACATGGTTCATCAAGATTTTGTTCAAAACCAAATGACTAGATTGCTTGATCAAATCTGATGTTCCATGACCTAGATGCTTGCTTAAGTCCATAAATGGACCTTTTCAACTTGCATACCATATGCTCTTGGTTCTTCACTACGAAACCTTCCGGTTGCATCATATAAATTTCCTCTTCAAGATTGCCGTTGAGAAATGCAGTCTTGACATCCATTTGCCAAATTTCATAATCATAATGAGCAGCAATGGATAAGAGAATTCTGATAAATTTAAGCATTGCTACTGGTGAAAAGGTTTCCTTATAATCAATACCTTCTTTTTTAGTATACCCTTTCGCCACTAGCCTTGCTTTAAAGGTTTCAACCTTTCCATCTATCCCTCTCTTCCTCTTGTAAACCCATTTGCAACTAATAGGTTTAATGTCGTTAGGCGCCTCTACAAGATCCCAAACTTGATTAGAATACATGGAATCTAATTCAGATTTCATAGCTTAGACCCAATGATGTGCATCTATATCATTAATTGCTTCATCATAAGTGTAGGGATTCGGTTCAACCTCTTTTGAGATAGCTTCATAAGTTTCTCCTAAACCTATGAATCTTATAGGAGGCCGAACAATTCTCCCACTACGACAAGGCACTTGTGTACTAGACATCTCTTGAGTAGTATCTTGTGGTGTATCTAATACAGCCACATCATCCCTAGTTTCATCCATTGGTTGTTCATTTACAGGTTCATTCATTTCAGCCAACACAACTCTACTTCTAGGAGTAAAATTATTCATATAGTCATTTTCCAAGAATTTAGCATTTGTACTAACAAAAACTTTGTTATCTTTATGACTATAGAATAAATAACTCCTAGTTTCTTTTGGATAACCTACAAGCAAACACACTTCTGATTTTGGTTCCAATTTATCAGGCTTCCCTTTTAACACATGTACAGGACAACCCCAAATGTGGAGATATTTCATACTAGGCTTATGCCCACTCCACAACTCCATGGGTGTTTTGAGAATAGATTTTGATGGAACTAAATTCAAAAGATGTATTGCTGTATTTAAGGCATAACCCCAAAAAGAAATCGATAAAGTTGAGTAACTCATCATGGACCTAGTCATTTCCAAAAGAGTCTTATTCCTTCTTTCTGCTACACCATTCTGTTGGGGAGTTCCAGGTGCAGTCAATTGGGATAGTATCCCATTTTGAGTTAAGTAATCCTTGAAATCCCCAAGAAGGTATTCACCACCATGATCAGATCGTATGGCTTTTATGCGTTTACCTAATTGATTCTCAACTTCAGCCATAAACTCCTTGAACTTTTCAAAGGCTTCGGACTTCCGTTTCATTAGGTACACATAACCATATCTTGAGTAATCATCGGTAAAAGTGATGAAATACTCTTAACCTCCTTTTGCTTGGGTTGACATAGGACCACATACATCAGAATGCACTAACTCTAGCAAATCTTGGGCTTTTCTACCTTTTGCATTGAAAGGTTGTTTGGTCATTTTACCTTCCAAACAAGATTCACAAACTGGAAAATCATCAAAGTCCATGGGCTCTAAGAGTCCATCTTTGATCAGTCTTTGAATCCTATTTGAATTAATATGATCCAAATGCAAGTGTCAAAGATATGCATCACTAGTAGAAGGAAACTTTCTCTTTAATGATTTCACATGAGAGTTATTATCTAATTCAGAATTATATAATTCATGCTTATCAATAGTTAAAATATAAAGACCATCTACAATATTGCCAAAACAGATAAACACTTTATCCTTCTTTACTACAAAATTGTCTTTTAGGATAACACAATATCCATTTTTACCTAAGTAAGTAGCAGAAATTAAATTCCTACAAACATTAGGTACATACAAACAGTCTTCCAATATTAAAATTCTAGATTCAAAACACAAATTATAAACACCAATAGCTACAACCGGAATCCTGCTCCCATCAGCCAAAGTAAGAAACAACTCTCCTTCTTTAAGCTTTCTGGTCTCCTGGAACCCCTGCAAGGAATTGCAGATATGATTAGTACAACCTGAATCCACACACCAGGTATCCGTGGGATTCTATACCAAACATATTTCTAGAAGGAATGTACTTTTCATACCTTTATTGGCAGCCTTGAATTTTGGACAATTCCTCTTCCAATGTCCTTTCTCACCACAATGGAAACATTTTCCTTTGAGCTTCTTTCCTTTGTCAGTAACCCCTAAGGCAATTTGTTTACCCTCTTGCTTGGTGAAGTCCTTCTTCTTCTTCTTCTTCTTACCCTTTCCTTTCGACTTAGGTTGAGAAGTAGAAGCTTTACCAACATTGGCTTCAACATTAAAAGTACCAAGGATGCCTTCTGCCGCTACCAACTCATTCATTAATTCAAACAATGTATAAATCTTTTTGTTCATATTATAGTTAAGTTTGAATTCCTTGAATGATTCTGGTAGTGACTGGAGTATCATATCCACTTGGGATTCTCCATCAATATCGGCACCTAAAACTTCCAATGTATTCAGATTAAAGATTATTGTAAGACAATGATCCCTTACTGAACTACCTTCAGCCATTTTGGTATTATAAATTTGTCTCACGGTCTCTTGCCTTGAAGAATGGCCTTGCTCACCAAACATCTCCTTCAAACTTTGCATAATGTCTGAAGCTAGTTCTACATCCTGCATTTGATGCTGTAGAACATTTGAGATAGATGTTAGGATGTAGCACTTGGCCATCTCATTAGATTTCTGCCAACGATCATATCGTTGTTTTTCCTTAGGAAGAGCATCTAATGAAGGAAAGCTAAGACACGGTTTAGTAAGCACATATTTGTGCTCTTCAACAGTAAGAACAATGTCCAAATTTCTTTTCCAGTCAACATATTTGGATCCAGTCAGTTTGTTTTGATTAAGAATGGTTACAAGTGGGCTAAATGATGCCATGTTCAAATATGAAAATAATAAACATGAATATAATAAGTAAACTGAACATTATCAATTTAGCATATAAACATATACTATGGAACCTTAATAAAACCATAATATAATATATGCAACGACAACCCAATCCTGCAATTAATATTCCTCGGAAGCGAGGTCATACTAATCACTATGATTAGACGAGAATTATTCTCATTATTAATGCTATCATGGTAACTCTTACCAAACAAAAATAATTTGCCGCTTTTCCTTTAGCCTTTAAGTAATAATGACATAGCTCCGAAGGGAGGTTAACATTATACTTAGTCTAGTGTACACCATTGCCAAGAATCAATGTGAATCACCAAGTAACTCCACGGAAGCGTGGTCGTTCTCAATGTAAAAACACACTTCATCCATCATTAAGAAGTTTAACCTGTAGTACCATGAATTAAACACCCTCCGAAGGGAGCAAGGCATATACGCCAAGGCGAGGTGCTTAATCACACCACTATAAACCAACAATGGAGGCCGTGAGATCCAACCCTTGTATCTCTCTCCCACTAGATGTTTTAAAGGAAAGGTTTTTAATTCTAAAATATGCATAATCTAATTACACAGTCTTATTCCTTTTACATGTGAAAACACTTAGAAAAAAAAATTCTGATTATTTTTTCGATTGATCGAAAGTGCCCCTCAATCGATCGAAAAAATTAAGAAATTCAAACTTGACCATCTGACTTGTTGGATTGATCGAAATTGCCTCTCGATCGATCGAAAAACAAATTCAATAGATCAACTAGTAATCAAAAATCAATCTTTTAAAGAAAGTCTGATCACTGTTTCACTCGATCGATCGAACGTGATTTTAGATCGATTGAAAATCGTGAAACTTTAATTTCCAGAAATTTTCCAAGGCAGTTTTCTACGGTTTTTCTTGAACAAACAACTAACATACGAACATGATAGTCAGTGAATGATATCAAAACTGAAATTCATTGATGCTATAGCCTTAAAGATCAATTTAACATACTTAAATTCAAATTTAAACAACATCATAACATCAATATCAATTTTTATCAAATCATAGTTTCAACAACCATGAAAAAAATTAAATGTGTAATCTTCTAACAACATGAAACAATAACTTCTAATTCTAGAATTCACAAAACATATTATACAATTCGAAATTGAAGACCGCTCTGATACCATTTGATGAAAAAATGCATGTTCGCAGCGGAAAATTAACGGATCTACTTCATTCGCAATTGATAACATGCACTATGTAAATTCCAGAATACAAGAACAGGATGGTGTACCTTGGTGTGGTGAATTTCAAAACAAAGATTCCAAGTTCTTGAGAACACTTTTAATCTTCACTCCAATTCCACTAACGCCCAAGATGTGTGGTCTCTCAACTAGTTATATGAAATGTTCAAGAGAAAATTCAAGAGTGTCCTACACTCACATACACCATTTCATGTAAAGTATTCTCTACAAAAATTCTGTATGTTTCTCTCCTTATAACTGATTATCTAATTGGACTAGCCTTTTAGGCCTTTCCAATTGGGCTCTAGTATGTGGCTTAGAGTGGGACCAAAGGGACCAATAAAATACTAGCTCTAATGGGCCTTGGGCTTTTCTTTCAACTCTTGACAAGTCCAAAGTTACCATTAACTATATTTAATACTACTATATAAATATAGTTGCACTCTAGGCCTTATCTATAAATTATATCACAAGACTTTATTGTACATGCAACCCCTTCATAAAATATTCGTAGTAACACAAAGTCATAAATGTAAACTGTCACTTTATAAATTACTACATCTTTATCCTTGAGTACCTGGTTTAATCATTTTGTATTATTCACCATATATTTTATGAAATCCAATTTCATAAATATATACTTTAGTCTTACTAAAGTGGTTAGGCCTAACTCTCTAAATAACAAACCCATTAAACTTATCTCAAGGGAATATTTTGTATCTCCGTTAATAGATTATGAATTCCATCTTGAGAATATATGTTCCATCATTACTAAATGTGGCTACCCAACATACTGAGGTTTTGACCGTTACTTTAGATCTCACTCCTGATATATCAAAGCAACCTACACCTCATGATCAGGTCCATTATTCTCTCAGGATTAAGAGTTCATGCAAATATAAGTCGTGAGATTTATTATTCAATTGACAGTCATTAGGAGAATAATAAATCTCACAGCGGTCCAGTTCAATATGTGTTAACTCTTAAAACATATCAACACATCAACTAGAAGTCTCCACTTCCATGATAAAAACAAATCATCTTAATTGATATGTTATAGTCTTCGCAGATGAAATGCCCAATTTCATCACCAACTACGAACTACAGTTCTGAGTTTACAAAGAACTTGTGACTTATATCTTCTGTGACTAAATCACATAAATCACATACTATGCATCTCATGGACTATATGATAATGTCCAAATATTCATGTTACCATTATTTCAGATAATAATAAAACAACTTTATTAAACACAATATTAAGTCATACATAATGTCATACTTAATATTATACATAGCATCATACAATAGGATTTAAGGGCACTAATCCTAACAATTCTCTTCGTTACCCATGCCCATGGCAGAGCTCTATGCCTATCTGTTGAAGAAGAAGCTAGTGACTCCATTGTTTGCAAAACCTAGAGACAATCCTCCTCCACCCAGTTTTGATTCATCTAAGAAATGTGAGTATCATTTCAGGGCCGAAGGGCATACCTTAGAAGAGTGTGTGCAATTGAGATATCGAATCCGAGATCTCATCGATAACAAGCTGATACAGTTTGACAACATGACCGGGCCGAATGTCATCACCAATCCTATGCCTTCTCATCTAGAAGGGAATGTGAATGCTATCTCTACGGTGGAAGAGACGATACTAGATTTCTCATCCCTCTCATTCCCTTGGTGTAAACACCGTATTTTGTCCGCCTTCGATTTGCGTGCCAAACCCTGAAAATTCTAAAAATATTATCTTTTCTTTATGGGGCTGCAGAAACATCCAGATTGAAGTGGCACAACCCGTTCGGGCATCAGAGCACTTGAAGTGCCATTTCAGGCCAAATTGACCGAAATGCCCCTAGTAAACCCTGGGTTGACCGAAAGTCAAAATCGGGTCAAAATCATCTCAAAATGATATTTTTCATTTTTCTACATCAAACCCGAGATACTCGGTGATTTTTGTCAACTTTGACCAAGTTTGACTCAAGGTTGACTTTCGGGGTCACTAAAAATCCTAATTTTGATTTGATTATCTGAAAAGGTTAGGACCAGTGCTATTACGAATATTATTAAATTCTCTTTTCAACGACTATTCATGGGTCGAAATCAGAGTTAAAACGGTTAACATATCCAGAAAACCGTGAAATGTGTGTCAGCATGCTTCTAAAGGCCATAAAATTTGACCCGACCATTGGATTTTCAATTTCCCTAGTGTTCTCGAAACTAAACATCTAGAGCTTTCCAAAGACACCAAGATCAGCTCAATCCGAGTCTGGGAAGGCCTTCAAATACGTGTCCGAAGTTTAACCAAGAAAAGGCCAGAATTGCTGACGTCAATAACTTAGATTCTCATCTTTTCTCTACAATCTTCAAGGTAGTGTTCTTGCACCCAATCTTTCTCTCCTTGGTTCCATACCTTGGATTTGAGGTTTAAGGGTGTGGATGTAGCTTTTTAGCTACAATCCACACCCTTTTATTTTATAGCTTTTTCTTAGCTTTATCTTGCTTAATAAAATGCTTTTATTGCTTTTCCTAGCATGTTCTTGCTTCCTAGCACGTGTTTATAGTTTTTATAGCATGTTTCCTTGCTTTTACTATGATATATCGCTTTGATGTTGTTGGCCTAGCCCAATATCTCTACTTTTCATGTTTGTACTTAGATCCACATGATTTTAGGCTCCTTGTCATATTTGTGCTTAGATCCACATGATTTTAGGCTCCTTGCCATGTTTATGCTTAGATCTACATGCCTATGTGTTCTTTGCCATGTTTATGCTTAGATCTATATGCCTATGTGTTCTTTGCCATGTTTATGCTTAGATCTATATGCTTATGTGTTCTTTGCCATGTTTTTGCTTAGATCTACTTGTTAGTTCTTAGATCTATGTCCCTTTGTTAGATCTATGTGTTTATGTGCTCCGTGCCATGCTTGTGTGCTAAAATCTATATTGGTTGCTATGCCATGTGCTACTTTAGCCCTTTTCATCCCTTGATATCTCTCTTTTTTGCTTTTTAACCCCTCTAATAGGGTGTAGATCTAGATCCTGTGGTCTAGGCCTACATCCATACACATAGACCTATATCAAAGGGTTTGGATCATTTCCTTTATGCATGTCTATGTTTGCTTGTTTGCTTCTATACTTTATTTACATGTTAGCCTCTCTAGATCTAGGCTTTGCCATGCTTTATGCCCTCCGTGGGCTTGTGCTTGTGTGGCCACATCCGTCCCTCCTAGGGTTTGTTTGGATGTAACCACTTGAGAGATACACCTTCGTGGTGTTGGTATGCTTGGTATACACCTTTCTCCATTCCGTGCGATATTGATATGCTTGCTTTGTGCCACCCGTTTGGCTTTCTTTGCTTTTATGCATCTTTGCACGCTTGCCTACATGTTCATGCATGAGTCTGTGTGTCATCCATACTTCAATCCAATGGAGCTATGGACACTTGATCCAAACCTACATTTGTCCTCCTAGGACACCCTCCTTTTTGTTTGATAACATGTTTGTTTACCTCTTCAAGTGCTTCACATGTTTGTTTACCCCTATTTGAATTCTATAATAGAAGAACAAGTGACAAAGGCAACCAGATGCAAAGGGATGGAAGCCGATGTTCATGTGATTGACAAAACGCCCAAAGGACCGAGGGGTGTTATTTCTGCTTATACAGCCCCGAATGCCCGGCCTTATCAGCAACAGGTTCTGCCAGCCCAGGCACCTTACCGAGCTTTCAATTAGAGGGGAAGGCCTAATCCACCCCGATATCCCAAGGTGAAACCATGAAAATTCACTCCGTTACCGATGTCCATGGCAAAGCTTTATGCTTATCTATTGGAGAAGAAGCTAGTGACTCCAATATTCGTGAGACTTAGAGATGGTCCCCCTTTACCTAGTTTTAATCCATCCAAGAAATATGAACACCATTTTAGAGCCGAGGGACATACCTTAGAAGAGTGTACAAATTTGAGACACCGAATCCAGGATCTCGTCAACAACAATTTAGTACAGTTCGACAACACGGCCAGGCCGAACATCATCACTAACCCTTTACCTCCTCATTAGGAAGGCAACGTGAATGCTATCTCTATAGTGGAGGAGAGGGTACCAGATTTCTCGTCCCCTTCATTCCTTTAGAAAGCCATGCTGCGGGCCCTAGCCAAGGAAAGTCACATTGTTCTCGAGAACATAGAAGCTCCAGGTTTTGACTGGGGAGTCTGCTCATTCTATGACAGTGGGGACTGACATGCCCTATTCGATTATAGAGTGCTCCGAGCACAAGTTCAGAGTCTAGTCAACCGTGGTATCATCTGGATCGAAAAAGAGGTCGTGTGAAGGAGCGATTGCATGGCAACCAGCCTACGCCCTCCAAATAACCAAATGGGAACTAGCCACAGTGCTATGACAATAGGATCAAGGAAGGATTGGGATGAATACTTGCAAGAGCGTTTGTGTAAAATTCCTCCAGCTCTTCCAACTTCGGTTATTATCGAAAAGATTACAGAATCACTTGTGGATTTAGGGGCACCAGCTCTAAAGAAAGGACAAGCCATGCCAGTCATTGAAGGCTTTACTCCTCTAGTCTTGGCATTACCTACAATCACAAAGCCATCTCCAAGATTTATCCAGAAAGGGACCCCCATTGTCCCCGCCATTTGAGGTTTCCATCCTTTAATTCTGCCAAAACCTATCCAAGGAATCTCTAGAGCTCCTGGCCTAAAAGCTTTAGAAGCTGCTCTGCCCAGCCCAGTCATCATTGTTTTGAAGATGTTCTCCCTAGCGCCAAATTTGCAAACTCATGAAGGTGTGGTCATCTGCATGCTGAAGCCCTTCCCTTACAAGGATAGCCATCATGTACCATGGAAGTATGATTATCAGAGCCTTTGATGGCACGCGTTGCGAAGAGGTTTGCTCTAATATCTCTTCAGGCCTAACCGGACTCACCAGGTGTGGTCGATGTTATACTCCTGAGGAAATAGAAAGGAGAAGGAAAGAGATTAGCAAGAGCACAATTGAGCTAGTTATTGGGGTTTATGCCCTAAAATCCAATTTATTGGCATGTCATAAATAATTGAATTGTTTAATTATATGAGACTATTTATAAATGAACTAATGAGACATTATCTTAGTCCATGAGATGCATAGTATGTGATTTAATCACAGAAGATATAAATCACAAGTTTTTTATAAACTCAGAATTTTAGTTCGTAGTCGGTGATGAAATTGGGCATTTCATCTGCGAAGACTATAACATATCAATTAAGATGATTTGTCTTTATCATGGAAGTGGAGACTTCTAGTTGGTATATTGATATGTTTTAAGAGTTAAAACATATTGAATTGGACCGCTGTGAGATTTATTATTCTCCTAACGACTGTCAAATGAATAATAAATCTCACGACTTCTATTTACATGAACTCTTAATCCTGAGAAAATAATGGACTTGATCATGAGGTGTAGGTTGCTTTGATATATCAGGAGTGAGATTTATAAGTTACAATCAAAACCTCAATATGTTGGGCAACTGCATTTAGTGTTGATGGAACATATATTCTCAAGATGGAATTCATAATCTCTTAACGGAGATATAAAATATTCCCTTGTGATAAGTTTAATAGGTTTGGTTATTCAGAGTGTTGGGCCCAACCACTTTAGTAAGGAGTTACTAAAGTATATATTTATGAAATTGGATTTCATAAATATATGATGAATAACATAAATGATTAAACCGGGTACTCAAGGATTAAGATGTAGTAATCTTCAAAGTGGCAGTCAACATTCATGACTTTGTATTACTACGAATATTTTAATGATGGGGTTGCATGTATAATAAAGTATTGAAATATAATTTATTAATAAGGCCTAGAGTGCAATTATATTCATATAGTGGTATTGAATATAATTAATGGTAACTTTGGACTTGTCAAGAGTTGACAGAAAAGCCCAAGGCCCATTAGAGCTAAAGTCTTATTTGTTCCTTTTTGGTCCCACTCCAAGCCACATACTAAAGCCCAATTGGAATGACCCAAAAGGTTAGCCCAATTAGATAATTAGTTATATATAAGGAGAGATACATACAGAATTTTGTGTGTGTGGTTTTCATTAAGATCATATAAGGAATGAAATGGTTTGTATGTGAGTATTAGACACTCTCTTACTCTCTCCTTGGAAATTGATTGAGAGACCACACTTTTTGGGCATTAAGTGGAATTGGAGTGAAGATTAAAAGTGTTTCCAAGTACTTCTGATCTTTTGTTTTGAATTTCACTGCACCAAGGTATGCTTTCTTGTTCTTAAATTCTGAAACTTACATAGTACATGTTATCAATTGCGAATGAAGTAGATCCGTTAATTTTCAACTGTGTATGTTTTGTATGCGATACAAACATGTATTTTTTCAATAAATGGTATCAAAGCGGTCTTCAATTTCGAATCTGTATAACATGTTTTCTAAGTTTTGGAATTAAAGATGGTAATTTCATGATGTTAGAAAATTTAGCAATTAATTTTCTGCATGATCATTGAAATTATTGTTTGATAAAAACTGATATTGATGTTATGATGATGTTTAAGTTTGATATTATGTATGTTAAATTGAACCTTAAGGCTATAGCATCAATGGAATTTAGTTTTGATATCACTCTCTGTCTATTATGTTCATATGATGGTAGTTTGCTCATGAAATTCGTTGAAAACTGCTTCAGAAAAATTCTGGAAAATTCGAGTTTCACGTGTTTCAATCGATCAAGTGAAACAATAACCAATCTGTTTGATCCGATTGACTTTCGATTGCTAGTCGATCAATCGAATGCTCTTTTTCAATTGATCGAGAAGCGATCGAGTACCAATCGAGCCAGGCAAAATGTTTGGTACGAATTTTTAATTTTTTCGGGTTCCATATTATATGGTTATGGATGCAAAATAATAATGTCCTGGTATTTAAGTTCATAGTCTCAAATTGAAGTTGTCATAAATTTTTTGTTCTCTAACTACTATTTTAATTGAATCACATTAACTAAGAAACAATTTTGGACATGGTGCTTAAAGGAGTTGAAGTACATATATATATTTATATGTTTCGATTCAGCATTGTCATAATTTCGTATACATGATGCATTTATGGAAGACAGCTTATGATGTGATCATAGTTTCCATTGGAATGCTAAAATGTTACATTGGCTTCTATCTTAATTGTGCTACGGCATGAGATGCAAGTGTTAGTACAAGACATAGACTTTATATTAAGTCTAAATGAGAGTTTTGGTTTGAATCATATTGAGTGCTAAGAAAAACTTAAGGAGTTCTAATTCTATGTCATTTTATGAAAATATTTTATTTTAATTTTAATGAATTGGAATATTGGATGTAGAGATTAAATGTTAATCTCATATGAATATGATCCACAAGTCATTATTAGAATCGGTTGATCAATTCAGATTGTTTTGAAAATAAATAAATTCTTTTTTTTATATATTATCTAAATTGATAAGTGAGTTCTACGCAACGGAAGACATCCTAAAAGCTAAGGCTAGAATCAATATGATTTAATTCAAATTGTTAGCCTGGACCGAGGTTTTGATCCTTTAATTCTACCAAAACCTATCCAAGGAATCTCTAGAGCTCCTGGCCTAAAAGCTTTAGAAGCTGCTCTGCCCAGCCCAGTCATCATCGGTTTGAAGATGTTCTCCCTAGCACCAAATTTGCAGACTCATGAAGGTGTGGTCATTCGCATGCTGAAGCCCTTCCCTTACAAGGATAGCCATCGTGTACCATGGAAGTATGATCATCAGAGCCTTTGATGGCACGCGTTACGAAGAGGTTTGCTTTAATATCTCTTCAGGCCGAGCCGGACTCACCAGGCGTGGTCGATGTTATACTCTTGAGGAAATAGAAAGGAGAAGGAAAGAGATTGGCAAGAGCACAATTGAGCTAGTTGTTGGGGTTTATGCCCTAAAATCCAATTTATTAGCATGTCATAAATAATTGAATTGTTTAAATATATGAGACTATTTATAAATGAACTAATGGGACATTATCTTAGTCCATGAGATGCATAGTATGTGATTTAGTCATAGAAGATATAAATCACAAGTTCTTTGTAAACTCAAAATTTTAGTTCGTAGTCGGTGATGAAATTGGGCGTTTCATCTACGAAGACTATAACATATCAACTAAGATGATTTGTCTTGATCATAGAAGTAGAGACTTCTAATTGGTATATTGATATGTTTTAAGAGTTAAGACATATTGAACTGGACCGCTGTGAGATTTATTATTCTCCTATTGACTGTCAAATGAATAATAAATCTCACAACTTCTATTTACATGAACTCTTAATCCTGAGAGAATAATGGACTTGATCATGAGGTGTAGGTTGCTTTGATATATCAGGAGTGAGATCTATAAGTCACAATCAAAACCTCAGTATGTTGGGCAGCCGCATTTAGTGTTGATGGAACATATATTCTCAAGATGGAATTCATAATCTCTTAACAGAGATATAAAATATTCCTTTGAGATAAGTTTAATGAGTTTGGTTATTCAGAGTGTTGGGCCCAACCACTTTAGTAAGGAGTTAC